>RJWM01020492.1:0-37066 GCA_004363535.1 Dasyprocta punctata
GTCTGTTCCTTTCCGCTGAGGGGGTTAAAGTCCTCCCCAGGGGGAGCGCATCTGTACGGCCTTCGGGCTGGGCTCCCTGCGCACGACTCCCACCGCTTCTTTCCTGTCTGTGGCTTATAAGCTCTTGCTCTACCCTATAATGGCTTGCTACGTGGCTGCTTGCTATTGGCTAGTCCTATATGGGGTGATGCTACGCCACGGCGGCTGCCGGCGGCTGCCGGATGCAGGCGCCATCTTGTCTCCGTCGAAGGGAGGGGCTACTCTAGGAGTAGGCTTCTACGCTTCCACCAGGCCTCGAGGAGAGGAGTCCGCCGGAGGCCCTGCAGTCTAATGTGGAGGGGCTCGCCCCCCACAGTACTAGTTTACATTCTCACCAATAATGTAGGCTTCCTTTTTCCCATATCCTTGCCAGCATTATTGTTTTGGAGGGGTCTTTAATGACAGGCATTCTTTCTAGAGTCAGGTGGAATCTCAGTGTTGTTTTGATTTGCCTTTCTTTAATGGGCAGATATGCTGAACATTTTTTCTTTCTTTCTTTCTTTTTCATCACAGGAATCAAACTCAGGACCTTGCACTTGCCAGGCAGGTGCTTCTTAATGCTGCTGAGCTATATCCCTGGCTCCTGCTGAACATTTTTTTATGTGTTTATAAGCCATTTGTATTACTTCTGAGAAATGTATATTTATCTCAAGTGCCTATTTTTCATAGACTCTTTTGTTTTGGTGTGTTTAGTATTTCTTTTTTCTGGAGTTCTTTATATGTTCTAAATGTTAGTCTTCTCTCTGAGGAGTTGCTGGCAACTTTTTCCCCCCTGCATTCTGCAGGATGTTTCTTCACTCTGTTGGTTGTTTCCTTTACTGTGTAGAAAATTTTTAATAATCCCATTTGTTGATTCTTGATGTTACTTGTACAGTTGGGGCTTTGTTCAGAAAATCCTTCCTGTGCCTATATCTTCAGAAGTTTTACCTATTTCATCTTCCAGCAGATTCAGAGTTTCTGTTTTAATACCTAGATCTTTAATCCACTTTGATTTTATTTTGGTACAAGGTGAGAGATACAGGTCTAGATTCATTTTTCTGTGTGTGGATAACCAGTTTTCCATCACCACTTGTTAAAGAGGCTATCTTTTCTGCAGCATATGTTTTTGGTCTCTTTGTTGAAACTATAAGATGGCTGAATATGCCCAGGGTTGTTGCTGCATCCCCAGTTCTAGTCTATTGATATGCGTGTCTGTATTTGTGCCAGTACCATGTTGTTTTCTCACTGTAGGTTTGTAATGTAACTTGAAATCCAAGATTGTGATGCCTTTTACTTTGCTCTTGTTGCCAAGGATAGCTTTTGGTGTTCTGTGTCTCTTCTGATTCCATATAAATTTTAGGGTTGTTTTTTCTAGTTCTGTGAAGAATGCTGTTGGTATCCAAACCCATCCTTGAAGGAGCCCTGTGTGTTTTCACTCCTTTGGGTTACTTGCACGCAAAGGTAGACTGACCTTATCTTCATGCAGGTGTGAGTCCATGTCAGAGTCCTTAGCCTTGGTTAGGAGGGAGACTGTCGTACGTCCAGTCCAAGGGATGCCTCTAGCATGTGTCTCTGCCTCAAGTGTCAGTGGTGACTTGTCTTAGCCACTCAGTACATATCAGACTTGGTGGAAGGAATGCATTGTTCATGAAGGATAGCGTGAAGAGTTGAGGCCACCTTTTCTCCTTGCGACTAAATATCCTCAACATCTGCCTGTCAGTTAAAAAGCCCCATGCTTATACTGCCTCATTTTGGTTTCTGTGGAATTTTTGCTTCTGAGCTGAGCTGTATGTTTTTTCCTCTTGGCATATACTGAATGAAGCACAACCTAAGACATGTCCCATGAAAGTGATACCCACTGCAAAAATGTTGAGGATATTGTTCACTTGCCCCTAGAGCAGCAAGAGGTACCATATGCAAGCATGTGGACTCCAGAGCCAGCTTTTGAAGTTTGAAACGCAAATACACAATTTAAGAGCTGTGTGACTTTGGACAATTTACTTAACTACTCTGTTCTTCAGTGTCCTAATCTTCTAAATGCAGATAGTAACACTGCTTATCTCATAGGAATATTAAATGAGTATTTCTAAAACTTTTAGGATATAAGTAAGTGCTAATTGTAAGCTGTTATTATTATTGTCATTGTTACTGTTTTTCAATATTCTTTTTACAGGGAGGGCTGGAAGAAATCTCTTCTGTTCATATTTTGAATGGTCATACTTTCCTGACAAATTGCTTACATATACATATGGGTATGGAGAGAAACTGAGTGTAGCCTTTAGCTTTATAACACTGGATGGCTATGCAGTCTGCTACTAGAAGATTCTTTTTATATTTTAAACAGATGAATTAGGGCCAGGAGTTTGGCTCAGCAGCTTACTGTCTGGCAGGTGCGAGGTTGTGAGTTTGATCCCCAGTCCCGCAAAAAAAAACCCAAAAAAACAAAAAACAGATGAATTAGCTGTATGGTGGGTGGACAGGAATGGATTTATCTGGCAGTTGTAAAATAACTGAATTTAAAATACAATGCACTAAAATTTTTTAAAATTTATTTTTTAGAAAGCAAAACAAAGGTAAAAGTAATACAGAATTTCAAAAAATTAAGAAATCAATACTAGTCTATATATTACATATTGTTACCTTAGAAGTAGTTACTCAAGTTACAAGATCTAGGCATAAAAAATGATCAGACAATCAAACCAATGACTGCACATGCTATTCCTTCTGATAAACTAACAGAATTAGTAATATAGTTATCTATCTTGCATACTTACACATACACACAGTTATATGTGTATATCTACAAACATATAATCTTTTCCTTTCTTCCATTTCTCCTTTCCTGTATATCAGCTATTCTTTAATTTTGAGCACTTTCTTTCCCTTTCATTATTACAATATCTATTGTACATCCTGGATCCTACCACTCCTTCAGTTTTTTAAAATTTAATTGTTATTTATTTTTTACACTAGGGAGACAATACGATATTTACAAATGTGAGTCTGATTTGTTTCATTTATGAGTATAGTCTCAAGTTGCCTCCATTTATCTATAAAAGCCTCAAGATTATCCTTTTTTATAGCTGAGTAATATTCCATTATGTAAAAATACCCACATCTTTTTCATCCATTCTGCAGTTGATGGGCATTTTGGTTGTTTCCAAGATTTAGTTATCACAAATAGTGCTGCTATAAACATGGGTGCACATGTATTGCTGTGACATGACACTTTCAATTTTTCTGGGAAAATATCCAGAAGGGGAATAGCTGGATTGAAGGGGATTTCCAATCCTAGTTTTTTGAGGAATCTCCATACTGATTTCCACAGTGGACACACCAGTCTACACTCCCACCAACAGTGGAGAAGGGTTCCTTTTTCCCCACAGCCCCATCAACATTTGTTATGTTGATTTCTTGATGGCAGCCATTCTTTCTGGAGTGAGATGGAATCTCAGTGTTGTTTTAATTTGCATTTCTTGAATGACCAGTGATATTGAGCATTTCTTCATGTATTTATTTGCCATTTGTATTTCTTTGTCTGAGAAGTGTGTGTTCATCTCAGATACCCACTTTTGGATTGGGTCTTTGAATTTGGGCAACCTAATGTTTTTCAATTCTTTATATGTTCTGCATGTAAGTCCTTTGTCTGAGGGACAGTTGGCTAAAATTCTTTCCCATTCTGTGGGCTTCGTTTTTACTTTATTGGTGATTTCCTTTGAAGAATGCACTAAAATTTTGACTATCACAGTTGAGGGTCAATACTGTGTTGAGGTATATTTGATTCCTTTGTTTGGATTTTGCCTAAAGAATTTTTCCTTTTTAGTAGGTATGGTGGCACATACCTGCAATCTCAACTCTCTGGGAGTTTGAGGAAAGAGGATCATAAGTTTGAGCCTAGCCTGGGCAACTTAGAGACTTAGAGAGACCCTCTCTCAAAATAAAAAATAAAAGGGGCTGAAGATCTAGCATAGTATGAAGGTCCTGGGTTCAATCTCTCAGTACTGCCAAAACACGTTTTTTTCCCTGTTCTAATCTTATTATTAGTTCAGCTCATTCAGGAAGTAGTCTTGATTGCTTAATTATACTGGACAGACAGGAATGATGGGGATCTTTCTCACTTGGCAGGGAGGCTTTTGTTGGGAGGTTGAAGCTGGAAATTGACTTAGGGCATGACCTAGACAAGATCATTCCAAGAACAAAGAGAGCCTAGGGCAAGTCATGTAAAGATGCTACTTCAGCCTAGAGAACACACCTTGCCCCAAGGCAGTCTGAGTGGTGGGTTGCAAGGACAACAGGGTGTCATATGACATTAGGTTGCTAAAAGGTATAAATAAACGCCCCTGCATTGAGGGGCCAGTTCCTTTCCTCCCATTAGGAGGATAAGGGCTCCACCTGACTCCAGCTTTGTCTCTGTCTTTATTTTCTCATCCTCTCACGGTCCTTCACCCCAAGAACCTTGGGAGCCGCATGGGTCGCGGCAGGCTTTTGTACAGCATGAGGAGATACTGTCTGTGGATGGGAGGGCATGGTACCACCCGGGACCTTCCAAGTGGAGGGGAGACCTGAGTTGAAATAAAATGTGTATTGACTCGTATCTGGGAAGGTTTGTGATAGGCCTGGTGTTATTGATTAGGACTTGCCCTATTTTACTCATAGTTAGCAGTGTCATATTCTACTCCCTTAATGTGACTATGGATGAATTGAAACTGTTGAATTATTCTGTGAGTGTTCTCTTTTTGCTGATTACATTGTACTATTATGGAATATAGTATTATATTATGGGATATAATATATTATTATGGAAGATGTTGCTCAGTGATAACCTTGACAACAGTTAGGAGCATGTCAGCTGCTCAATAAAGAGTAAAACTGAAGGCCAACTGCTTGAAGTCACAGGGGAGAAAAACTTACCTCTCTTCAGTTTCTTTTGTGATGTGATGGGATAATGCTGCTCTAATTTTGCTAGAATTATTGTTACTGTCACATTAAAGCTTTGAAGGTTTTCATGGTTTTTTTGTATTATAAGATGTGCTGAATATTTTGGGCATATAGAATTTATCAGACTATTCCAATTTCCTAAGCTAAATGTTCCTATTTGTTAAAATAAAACAACAGCAACAATAACAAAACTGTTGGCTATGAAAATCCTTTGACTTATCCAGAACTCATTTAATAGTCATCCATTGGACATGTGCATTGTGCAAATGTAACAGAGTTAAACACAGTTTCTCTCTGGCAAATAAGAGGCTCCCAGTCTTGGTTGCATGCCTGTGTGTTTGGAGTTGGGACGAGTGGGATGGGGGCAAAGGAAAGTGGCATAATCTGTGACAAGTGTTTAGTGAAAAATGGCATAATGCTTATTAGTTTATGCCAGTTGGGTAAAGTAAAGGTTGCCCTTTGATTATTTTAGGTGTGCTTTGGTAATACTGTATCTTGTAGTCCTATTCTTTCTTGAGGTTAAGAGGAAGGCAGCAGCCTTCTATGCCAGCACCAGGGCCTGCAGCCCTCTAGTCGCAGGACCAGGCGTTGGGTAGGTCATGTTTTCCATTTCACTTCTAATGTCCTTCCTAATGGCACCCAGTGGATTTTATTGTCTGTTTTGATCCGAATGGCAAATTAGTCTGATGTTTTCAAGAAAGAGCCTGCTCTGATTCCTAGACACATTTCCTGATGTCAGAACTGAGGTTGCTGTGCTCAGTTCTCTCTCCTTTGATGAGTGTGGCCAACTTAGCACAGTAGAGGATAGGACCTTTTCTCAAAGCTTTGTTAAATTTTACCATTTTATTTATTAGTGGGACTCATTTATTACAGTATTTATTAAATTATAAACAAGCAGTAACCTTTTATTATAGAAACTAACCATTCTTTTGTCTAGTCGACAGAGATAACTATGATTTAAGTATCTGAGGCAAAAACTTCTAGAATTTCATTTTTATGTAGCTCTATACATAAAAAATAAGTTACAAATTGTTATGGACTGAATTGTGTCCCTTCCTTAGCCAAATTCGTATGCTGAATCTAACCTGCAGTATTACTGTATTTGGACATAGGATCTTTAGGAGGTAATTTAAGGTTAAGTAAAGTCATAAGGGTGAGACTCTAATCTGATAGAATTGTGTCCTTATAAAAAGTGGAAGAGTGGTCCTGCTTGTGCACTCTCTCTTGTGTGCTTGCTTGCCATCTTTGTATCTCTCTCGTGCTTTCTCAGCCCTCCCCCTTTACTATGTTACAGTACCTAGAAAAACTACGAGGGCTGTATTGGTCACTTCCCATCACTGGGACAAAATACCTGACATTCCAGCTTAAAGGAGGAGAGATTTATTTTGGCTCATGGTTTTCAAAGAATTCAGTTCATGGTTGGTTGACTCATAAATGGATAGATATACTTAGTATTTGACCCAGTCTACATATTCGTTCCCTAATCTGTCATGCTGTTGAAGGTTCTTGTGGAGGGAAAGGCCAAATGGAGCCACTAGAGTTACCTTTACCATGGAGAATAGTACATCAGAAGCAGTACTGCAACCCTGGAAGAATTGTGGAGATTGGTGCCATCATCAAGGACCTGAGAAAGATGCAGGGGTGGTGGTTCTTACCACATCCCTATTTAACTCCCTTGTTTGGCCTGTGCAGAAGATGTGTAGATCCTGAAGAATGGCAGCAGATTACTATAAACTGAATCAGGTGGTGACTCCAGGTGTAGTTTCCTCGTTTAAGAAGATCAATACATTTGGCACCTATTATATAGCCTGTAATTTGGCAAATGCCCTTTTCTTCATACCTGTCTGTAAGACCCACTAGAAGCAACTTACTTCAACTGGCAAGGCCAGCAATACATGTTTACTGTCTGCATTTCTTTCAGCATTCTGGCCTTCTGAGTTCCAGCGAGAACCATCCACCAAATTTGGCTTAGCACATTCTAGGGCTTCTCTAGCCAGAGTCTTAAAACCTTTCCAAATTCCTTCTGCAAACCAGTTCTAAAGGTTTCTAAATCACATGGCCAGGCACAGGAACAGCCTGCTTAATACAGTTTTATGAATTAGTCAGCTTTCTTGTTGCTGGGACAAAATACCTGACATCCACAGCTTAAAGGATGAGAGATTTGATTTTGCTTATACTTTTGGAGTTTAAGTTCATGGTCAGCAGCTCCAGGGCAGAAGCAACATGGTAGAAGTATATGGCAGAGGAAATTGCTCACTTTGTGGAGGCCAGGAAGCAGAGAAAAAAGGGAGGAGCTGTGGAGGGAGATACACCCTCCCATGGCCCCCAGCAATACACCTCTTCCAACCAGGCCCTACTTTCTAATAGCACATTTAGCTATGAACTCATCAATGGATTAATCCATTGATGAGCGTAAACTCCCCCGCCCCACCATGATCCAGCCTCCTTCCAAAAACCCCATTTCTAATACATGAAGGGGGGACATTTTACATTTTAACCATAGAAAGGGCCTTCAGCAGAACCTGACTATGCTGGCACTTTGATGTCATACTTGCACTCTCCAGGACTGTGGGAAAATAAATTTCTGTTGTGTGAACCACTTAGTCTATGATATGTTTTATGGCAACCCGTACTGACTTACACAGAAGTATAAAAAGAATGTTATGGTATTTGGTCTTATATTTTGCTTTAAAGAGACTTCATGATATATCACAAGTATCTTTACATGTCGTTAAGTGTACATTTATGTCTCATTTCCAATGATGTCATTTCGTTTTATGGATGTGGTATATTTCATGTAATGTAAACTACACTTTTTTTGTTTTGATTGTGAATAATATGAATACATCTCTATAGATACTTTCAACATTTGTCAGATTGTTTTTTTAGCAAATTTTTAGACTTGAAATAGCTGGGTCAAAGTCTATTTTACTTTTAAAAGCTTTTGTATACAGTGCCGTGTAGCCAAATTGTCCTCCATTTTAGGCTGTGTTGAGATTTTTTAAATTTCAAGACAAAGTGTGTACTCTTCCCTTCTGACTTTAAGCAGTTTGCTTTCATTTTACTCTTTATTAAGCTATTGATGGTGTTATCTATTGAACTGAGCATAGTTACTTGGATTACTGAGCACTTAGGCAAATAACAATCATACTGAGGTTCAGATTAGCACTAATTTGGTCTGGAAGCCAGACTACTATAGCATTCTTAAAAACCCCAGGAGAATTCTGAAATGTTCCATTGTGGGGATGGAATGTGTTTGTTCTGGGAGGTCTTCACCCTTTTAGAGTTGGTATAGCTTTTTAGTGCACATTCAAGGGAAAGAGCAGCAGAACTAGTGACTAGAGACAGATGACTAAAGTTGTTACTGGTTTGCTCCAGTCTTACTTTTCCATATCAGAGTAGTTGATTTTTATTTCTCCTATGACCTTAGTGGTAAACAACCATTTTTTTATATTTCAGAAGTAATATTTGTTGGCTTTTATATTTAGAATATATAGTATCATAGAAAATTCAAAGACTTTAGAGGATAATACAGAGGAAAACAAAAATCAGCCATAACCTCACAGCGCAGAAATCATTACTGCTTAATATATGGTGTATTTTTTCTGATATTTTTCTCTGCATATGCAAATATTAGAAATGGAATATTTCATAAATAGTTTCTGATGACTTTTTTACTTAGCAATTAGAAGAGAAACCTTAAACTGTTTCATTATGAACATTGTCTTATGCCTATAATGTTCTGCTAAAATATAATTTGATATGCACATAATAATGTCCTTTATCATATATGTGCTAGAATTTAAATATGCCTCTATTGTTAGGCATTTAGATTGTCACGAATTAAGACCATAGAGTGCATCATTACCCAAAAATATTTGCGTGACTCAGTATTTTTGTAGGTTAGATTTATAAAAATGAGTTTGTTAAGGCAAGAAGGAGTTTATTAAAGGCCTTTTTTTTTTAAGGCTTTTAAAGGCATATTGTTGTATTTGGTGATTCATATACAGCAGCAGGGCTATTAGTGCTTATTTTGTATATCATCATTGCTAGGATCAATTTTGTCAGTTTGAGAAACTGAAGATGCAGCTTTCAAGCTCTGAATCCTTTGTTGGGTTAATTTTAGATGTTTTTTCTATTTTTGTTGTTCACCTTTTAATTTTAATTTCTTAGTAGTAGTACTTGTTTGACTAGCAAAAGTTTAAATATATATGATACACATCATCATCTTTTTTCCTCTGTGGTTTCTTTTTTGATGTTTCTGCTTAGAAGTACTTGCCTGTTGGCGAGATGTTCACCAGCATTTTCTTTTGGAATTAATTTGTTGATTTGTTTATTTACCTTTTATCTTTTTTACCCAGGGTCAGCAAAGTGTAATCTGTAGGGCGAATCTTGTCTGATACTTGCTTTTGTAAGTAGTTTAATTGGCACATAGTCACACTTCTTATTTACATAGTACCTGTGTGTGCTTTTCAGTGGTAGAGTTGACATATTATGAGGGAGACCTACAATATTTACTAGTGGACTTGAAATATTTACTAGCTGACCTTTTATGGAAAATTTGCTTACACCTGCTTTAATAAATTTAGAATTTGTTTTTTAAATTTTATTGGCAAATTTCAGATATATAATGGTAACATTCATCCTAGGGAATTTGTGCCTGTACGTGATATATCTTGCTGCTTCTTTTTTATTCATTCTCCTTCCCTCCCTCCAACCCCTCTTGCTCCTTATTTGCAAAAGCTTTCCTTCCATTGTTTTCCTTCTATTCTCTTTTTTTCTTGTCCCTTCTTTCCTTTTCTCTTCTCCCCTCCCTTTTTCCCCTTCCCTTTGAGTATTTTCTTCCCATTTCCCAATACCTATTATACATTTTGGCCTTATTTATACTTTTGGATATATAGTTGAGGTTCTAATTTAATTTTCTACTCTATTCTAGTACTCACTTTTCCCTATCCCATTTGCTGAATAACTCACTCGTTACTCATTGGTTTGTGATATTGTATTCATTATGTTTTATATTTTTTTTGTACTAGGCGTGGCTTTAGTACTACCCTGTGTACACCAAAGAAGCAAAGTTCCTATCCAGTTATCAGTTTAATTGGAACTCAGAAAAAATAGAGTGAAAAAATTTTATCAAATCTACAGTTAAAGATAGAATAAACAGGCTACAACCATGTAAGCTACTGAATTAATTAGTCATATAAAGCATATATTGGCTAAGATTTGGGAGTTAAGGGGTTAAGGTTTGAGTGTAGTGTTAAGTGTATTTTTAAATTTGTCTCCTTGGGAAATGCCTGTTTATAAAGCAGTCTTTATATGGACTTTCTGGTACCTCTTAATGAAAGAAAAATTCCATTGTGGCAGCTGCATCCTCCAGTAACCTTGATCTGTTTCTCCACTTTTTTGTATATCCGGGTTTTTCTAACAAAAGGAGTCATGGCAAGAGATGAGCAGAGGTGCCTCCAGTTCTATCTGTACCTTTATGGATAGATGAAAAGTAAATTCTAATCTTACATACATTATAAAAATTCTGAAGATTGTTAATATTCCTCCTTACCTAGATTTTACATGTGCATGGCAAGATTTGGATGGATGCGTGTGTGTATGTATGTGTGAGTGTGTGTGCACACATGTGTGTATGAATGTACACAACACTGTGTGTTTGTGAAGTTTTTGCTGTCAGTTCAGTACTAGAGTGTTGGATAAAGGGGAACTTCTACCGTTTTTCAAATGTCAGTGAACAGTCAAAGACCTTAAGTGAAGATGCATTACAGTTAACATTTATTTCTAGCCAAGGAAGAACACATATTCTGGAAAATCAAGTAGATGCTACTTGTGAACCTCAAAAGAGTGATAGCTTGGATCTAGTTGCTGAGGTTTTTGTTTTGTTTTGTTTTGTTTTCTTTCCTTTTCTTGAATTAATTCTGCCTTTGCAGCGTCTCTGTGGTGAGAGTTTGATTATAGCACTCTCCAGTGTAGATCTGGTGTCATTTCTGTATGCCAAATAGTTTTACCCTTCTATAAATTTGGTATTCCTTCTGTGTTTTCTAGGCTTTTGACACAGGTAACATCATACCAGAGAATCAGTCTTGTAATTTATTTTTTTATGCTTTATCATTGAAGGGCAATTAGAGAAACCAAGCATAAAGGAATGGATCAGGGGGAGTTAGGATGGAGAAGAGGATTTCAGTTACAGACATCCTGAGTTTGAGGTTTACATACTGAAATGCAGACATCTGTCAGTCAGTGGAGTATGACTTTGAGGTCTATGGTTGTGGATCCCAGCAGAGATAGAAGTTTGGTAAGGATGGCTTGGGAATAGATGAGGTCTCTAGGAGATAGGATTCAGAAAGAAGAGATCTTAGGGCCTTGGAAAGGGTGTACGAAAAAGAACAGGAAAAGATGTCTAGAGTTGAGTGGTCAAGAAGGTGGAGGATAGCTTACTTTGCATTTATAAACAGGAGTATAGAGAACTTTGCCTGAATAGATTTAAGCCTCTTGCTTGTAGTTGGCCAAAACTGTCATATGTATTATTTGTGAAACTTCTAACAATATAATACTATGTGCACAAGAACCCTCCAGTCACCACAGAATTTCAGGGTATCTCCCCTTCATGCTGTGTGTCGCTCAACATCAGAAAGGCCTCAGGCTCTTCTCAGCCATTGGTGAGACCATGAGAACCAGTTCAAGTAAATCTAGCCATTTCCTTAGTGGATGTCGTGGAAGACCCATGGTACTGCCACTGATTTTTCTGCAGAAAGGGTATCTTGCTTTCTTTTTCTAAAACACAAGAGACCTCAAAAAACCTTTCGGTTTTCATATGGGATGACAGCACCGGTTTATTCTCATACCCATGCCAGAAAGAAGATGCAGATAAACTCTTCTCCATTTAGATCATCAACAGGAAGTAGGAGGCCTGTCTATAGCACTTCCAATATTTCCTTTATTAAAGATTTCTGGGGAGCTGTTATATCTAAAGCTTCTCATTGAGAACAAAACCTCTGAACCCCAATTTAAGTGGTTTCATGTTAATGAATAAATGAAGATAAGGCAGTACATTTAGATAGTGATCCCAGTAATACTTATGAAGGGAGTTCTGTAGCAGCAAAATGTGAATGGGAAAGAGATTCCTAGAATCATGATTTAGATTGCTTCATTGACAACTAGTAAGCCTTTCCTTACGGGGTGGGCTTGCTATTTGAGTTAAGTGCACAGAGGCTCTTTTTACCTCCTTATCTGGCCTGTCTCTGGCTGCACCTTGGCCTTTGGATCTCTCCCTTAGCGGCTTACCCTCTGGCTACAGGGAACCCCAAGTGCTCCAGAACTCTGGCCCCTCATTTCTTTTCACTGTCAGAATTTAACAGTTTCCGTGTGTGAATGATCTCAGCTAGATGTTAGGTTCTTAGCTGATTTTAAAAAGTCACACTGTAGTATAAATAGCTAGCAGACTGATATCTGCTATAGTAGATTTGCATTTTAGAAGGGAATTTATTAACTAAAGGAGGAGGAGATTCTGAGAGGGTTGGAAGCAGTTTGTTATTCATTTCCAAACTGCAGAATGAATGGTGTCTATATGACAAGTCTCTGTGTTACTTTGTACTTTTTGTGTTTTTTTTTTTTTAACTATGAGGATGCTTTTACTTCGTTTTTTATATTTTCCACGTAAGAGATAATCTTATGTGTTTAGTTTTCTGGAGTAAATTCAAATGTTTAATTGAAAAGAGCATGGAAATTTAGTGGACGACTTTGCCTATTTTGTCTTGCCACCTACAAGGCACACCTCTATCATGCTACCAGACAGATAATTTTGGGAATGTAGCACCTTGTTTTGGGAAGATTGCATTGTTGAGTTGAAAATCCTGGGGCCTTGTGTATTGGCCAGGGTTATGTAGAGAAACAGGAGAGTAGAGGAAAAAGGGAGGGAGAAGAGGAAGAGAGTGAAGTGGGGGAGACGGGGAGAGAGATAGGAGGGACAGGGCCAATGAGTGGATTATAGATTGGTTTATAAGATCAAAGGCTAGTTAGTCCCACAGTGGCTGCATGAACACTGGAAAGCCAGAGAAACCAGTAGCAGCTCAGTTTGAGAACCTGTAGCGCCAGTCCTTTCAGTCCTAGACTGAAAACCTGAAAGGTCCTCGCAGAGTTGCTGGTATGAGTCCATGTTGAAAAGCTGAAGAAACTGGAGTCTAATGGACATTCTTGGATGATGGTACCAGCAAAAGATGCACCTACTCAGAAAGAAATGAATTTGCGTATCCTGGCTGGCTTCTTCCTTCTTCTGCCCCTAGACTATTGGAGTGTGCCACGCACGTCTAGGCCCTCCCTCCCCGCCAGGGCTCCCTAGCTTACCTGCCATTCCTCTCTGGAAGCACTCTCATAAACACACTCATAAGTATGCTTTACTAATTTCCAGTCAAATTAACAGAATTAACTTTCCTACCTTGTAAGAGAGAGAGAGCACTAAGTTGTTCTTTTTATTCAGTTCCACAACCTGTTGTACTGGTTTCCGTTTAAAACTGAGTGCTGCATCTTTAGAAGGATATAATAGTGCAGAAGGGAATCCAAAAAAGGGCTATTGAAAGGATCAGTTTATATTTATAACTAAAGCTTCCTCTACAGATGTGTTTCCTCCCAGGGCCCTCGCTCTGACCAGAGCATTCTGTATTTACATGTCTGATTGTTGGGGGCACTTGCAGTGGGGCATTGAAGCCAGGGAGAGCCCTTGAATATTTTAATTGCTTCCCCAAAATAGGCTTCCTTGTCTTTACTTTTGGTCCTTTTTTACTAACTTCAATGGGATCTCATTAGTCCTTTGCCAAATACGAAGCAAGGGTGTGCCAGTAGGTACCTGGGAACTTTGAGACAGTTGATGCTGGGTTTCCATTTTCACTTTTCACCCTTAAGTATTATGCAGTCACCTCTTTGTCTGATTCTAGGCTGTTGTGTTACAGGAGGATGTAGGCTGCCATCCAAATTATAGTCTCTTGTGACCAGTGTTGTAAAACAAGTGGAAACTCTGATAGTTTGTGCAGATGGGTGTTTATCTGAAAAACGTTGGACACTGTCCAAAGGTAAAGTATGCAGTAATGGTCTAAATTTTAAAAACAACTTCTAGCTGCTAAACAAAATTTAAACCTAAGTTATTATCAACTCTAATCACCTTCTTGCTCTTAAAAGAAACATTGGAAAATAAAAAGAAACACTGAGGATAAATTTTAGGGCTACTCACGGTGTTTGTCCTGCAACCCTAGACATGTAGAACCCAGCAAAATGCAGGCAACTAGAGAATTCAGGAGATGGTCAGATGATCTTGAAACAAGCAAGAAAATTCATCATTTAAGAATTTCTTCTATTAGAAAACTAATTTTTAAAAAAGCAACTAGAAGTATTTTTGCTTTTCTTAATAAGAGTTATTTTGGTATCCTCTCCTTGGTCACCTTCCAGTGTGTCTGTGTGTTCATAAGCTGCACCTATGGCCTATGTTCTGGACCACACACCCACCCTCTAACTAGTGAATTGCCACACTAAGTTTTTATTTCCAAAATATACAATTCCTGAGCTCCCTTGCCTGCGGTTCTTTGAGTTTGTTCCAGGTCTTTTAAATCACAAATCAAAAAGGGAGAATTGATACCTATCTTTGACTTCCTATCCACACTATTATCTGTAGCAAAACTGATTGTAATCTTACTTCCTCTTTCTCCTACTCCAGGGACATGATGGCTGTGTTTCACCACTACCCCCACAGGCTGTGTGTTTAGGATTGCAAAATAACTTTATTAATAGCTCAAAGTGAAACATTATTAGGAAGATGAATCTAGATGCAAATCTAGATGGCTTCAGATATAGGCAAATCTAGATGGCTTTGGATTGGCCATCATGTTGGGCAGTCTGTACCACAATGAAGAGTAGTAGAAAGTAAGCTGAATAATCTAGAAAAGTTTGTGTGCACTGAGTTAAGCATTTGGGGTAGCAGAAATGTGTGACTTCCCATTTGAGATTGCTGTTCTTATCACATTGGTGTAGGAGATAGAGGGAAACCATTGGGTGGGAAGTTAAGGAGATTGGCCTAGAAAGAGGAAGTGCTGCCCAGGTCTATGCTTCCTGTTACCACAAGGGTTGTTTCTTAGTAGATTTTACCTAGTCTTTTGGGTTGGAAACTCTTAAGAGTTTTGGCCACTTGACTTGGGACTCTGCCCGCATGATTCAGATGGCAACTAAGGCCAGGAATGTTGTAAGTGCACTCGAGGTTAAAAATCAAGTGCTCATTACCTAATCGGTGACTGATGTTTTGTTTTCCTTTGTTTTCCTAGACAATTGATCAGCCTTAGTTGATACCTAGAGGTCAAACACAATCTAAATCATGAAGGAAGAGTTGTTCCTACGTTCAGGGAGCTTCCATTTCATTCAGTAAGATGAGCAACATGCATGGTGAGTTGTGTGGTGCCCAGGTCTTACGGCACTGGCTGGCTTTCTTCTGATGATGCCTGCCAGTTGCTTTCACCCCTATCCTAAGGCTTGACTGTCTACCCTAGTCCCACAGTAGCCATTCTCATTTGTGACTCACATACAGAGACTCACCAAATGCAAGAGAAAAGCTGAGGAGAATATCTGGTTGTTCTCTGTGTCAGTTTTGCCACTGTCCTCATGACGTTTCTGGGGTTTGCAGCACATCTTGGAAAGGCCAAATGGCCTCTGATGGAGTCATAGAAGGAATTTGTTGTGTTGGTAAAGGGTGTGGCTAGGCCAATGTCACACTTAGGCAGAAAAAACCCTTCCTAATTATGTGGTTGGAAAGCATCATGCTTCTAAATTTTTCTCCCATAATCTCCACATGGAAATGTTTTCAATTATATTACAAAGATGTGCAGCACCCAGGGCGACTGGAGTATTCTTGACCACCCAGGACTTGAGTGTCTTGTCTTCATGAATTGTGACTCAGCAGTGTACTGAGATGAGAAAAGAATTTCTTTAAAGAAATGGTGAACGCTGTGCATGGCTGATCCCTGGGCAACAGTCTGATGAGAGGGACAGAAGTGTTGAGAGAACCATGAAGGATGTCAGAAGAGTGGGTGGTTTTGAAGACATCACATTACAGTGGTACATGCACATCCATGCTTATAGCAATATAACTCATAGCAGCTAAATCTTGGAAGCAGCCTATACATCCATCAACAGATGAATGGATAAAGAGAATGCATTCACACACAGTGGAGCACTAACTACCTGACCTTGTTTGTTTGTTTCTGAGACAGGGTCTTGCTTTGTAGTCCAGGCTGGCCTGGAACTCGTAATAATACTCTTCCTTTAGCTTCCCAAGTGCTGGGACTATAGGCGTGTGTGCCACCATACCCACTTACCCTACCTTTAAGAAAGATAAATTTGCTGGATGTGAAGTGAGAGGCTTAGAAGGAATGTAAGTAAAACAAGAGGCATTGCTTAAAAATTTGAGGCAAAGGAATGAGTTCTTTTTTTTAACCCTGAATTTTCTTTCATATTGTTCATGTTTGGATGTAGAAGTGGGAAACCATGCCTGAGCAACAAGTGGAAAGTGTAAAAGTATCTACAGAGGGCTTCAGCTAATCAATTTCGCTGTTTCTTGAAGTTCCTCAGCTGCATGAACCCTCCGGCAGTGTGGAGAAGGCACCCCTTGTAGCGGTGTTTTCTAGAATAAGTGCCTTGATTGTGACTCTTGTGCACACTGCCTGCACACTCAGGGCTTCTTTTCCCACTCACAAGTTGTGGAAAGGGAATACACCTTTTGTTTTCTTTGTGTTGAGATGGCAAGAAACAGGTACAGAGTGGACTTTGCACATAGGGAATTTCATTGGATTTCAAAAGGACCGCTTTTTTGTGGAAACGCTTATGTTGTTTGCTTTACGATTGACAGAGCAGTTTAGTTCCCAATTGTTAATAAAACCTTGAGACAAAAGAAAGTTTCTTCTTCAGAAGTTTTTGATTTTGAAATTGATTATTGGAATATGTGGATAATGCAGGGAATTATGAGGCACTGAGCAGTTGGAGTATGAAGTATAATATGTGAAGAGTTAAATAGCTAAGTAGTATTAGTGTTGATTTTAGCTTAAGATGACTTTAAAAGGTGTAACATAAATCAGTAGTTGATGAATTGCTATAAGTACTCAGGATCTGGAAAAAGAAGTATGACCACAGCTGGAATTGTGTCACAGTTTATGTGGTGGATACAATGTGAGTGATGGAAGGTTTGTGGTAATTGAGCCTAGCATCTGGATCACTGAGGCTCTGTGTAGGCAGGCACCCTCTTCTTGGGTGATGTCCTTCACTTTAGCCTGTATATGGTTTTCCATACCTGCATCTAACTCCCAGTATCTCATGCCAGTGCACGTGTGGCCATATGTCATTTTCTACTTAAGGCCTTTTAATGGGCGATGCATTTCCATCAGCTTGAAACATATAATTCTTAATATACATTTCACAGCCAACAAGGCCCAGTATAATCTCTACTTTGCTTGCCCCAGTAGGATCACTGTGTGCTATTCGCCTCTGGATTGCTGCACTAGGATCTCACAGACCACCTTTTGGCTCCCTAAAGAGCTCTTTTGTGCCTCAGTGCTCTTGCACATGCTGTGCCATCTCACCATTAACTTGCATTAACTCCCCTCTCACTCTTCATTCTTTCTGGTTCTTCATTCTAACCACACTTGTGTCTTCCTCATAGCAGGCTTATTTGAACTCAGGCTAGTTAAACATCTGCTTTTCTTTCACTGTGTTTATGATAACCATAAATAAACTGGTAATTCTGCTGTGAGCCACTTATTGGATTATTTCATTGAGGTCCCTGGGCATAGGTATAGAAACCCTGAACAGTCAGCTTATTGCCAGGTATTCCTTTCTCCCAGTCTACTTGCTAGTGTGCATGATGACCCGTTGTAGTGTTATTACTTCAAAAAATAAATGGTCCAACACGAGATTCACGTAACTGAAGTAAATAGCGTGTCCACAAAAAAGACCTTCCTGGGAGAAGGTGTTTTATTTCTGTCACGGTGAGATGTGGAGTCCTGATAGACCCAATGGCTGAAATCATTGTTATTCTAGCAGATGCATTTCTGATGGCACAATTCACATCCTAGTCATTTTTTTTCCCAGATTTTTTTAGACTATTTGGGCCGTTTACAGCCTCCTGTTCATAAAATGGTAATAACTATTTTCACTAGCTTTTTGTAATTTTTCACTTGTTTATAATTTAAATTGATGAGAAGTTAAATATTAGTGTTTGATACTGTTGTGCTTATAGAATGTACTATTCTAAAAGGTAATCATTACTTTTTCTTCCGTAGTACTGGGGGTTAAACCTAGGAATGTTCTATCTCTGAGTCACATTCCAGCCCTTTTTATTTTTTATTTTGAGGTAAGGTCTTGCTAAGTTGCCCAAGCTGGGCTTGAACTTGAGAACCTTCTGTCTCAGCCTCCCAAATAGCTGGGATTACAGGCATGTACCACCTTCATAGACAGTTTTTCTTTTTCTTTTTCTTTTCTTTTCTTCTTTTTTTTTTTGTTTTTGTTTTTGTTTTTTTTTTGTTTTTTTTTTTGGTACCGGGGATTGAACTCACAACCTTGTGCTTGCCAGGCAGGTGCTTATGCCACTGAGCTAAATCCCCGGCCCAACAGTTTTTCTTTTTTTGACACTAAAAATTAATAACAATATATAAGACCTAGATTTTTGCTAAGTGTGTTCCTATTTTTTCCCGCTAGCAGTCATACAAAAGAATGTGTATAGTGAAAAGGGAAACAGAACTACCACTTTATGTACAGTTAAAAAGACATTCTGTTAGGAGTACAATTGAGAGGAAAGAATGAAGATAATGAATTATTTAATCTTGACTAGGGTCATAATTGTGAATGTGTATCTATATCTATGGTATATGCACACATATATGGTTATTTTTAATTATATAATTATGGAACGAATATAGCATTTGAATTATCTGGACATGCACTCTTTTGTGGCAGATGATTTATGCATGTAAAAAGTAATTTTTCTGATAGGATTGTTAGAGTTTCTCAGCCTTAGCATCACTGACATTTTGGGCTGGATGAGTTTGTGGTGGGAGGCTGTCTTGTGCATTGTGCAAATGTCCCTGGCCTCCACCCACTAGATTCCTGTAGCAATCCCTGCTTTCACAAGTCGTGACAACCAAAGGAGGTTTCCAGCTGGTGCCAAGTGTTCCTTGGAGGAGGGTAAAATCACCCTCAGTTGAGAACCACTAGATTAGAATGTTGTGTGCTTCAGGTCAAGCCTGTAGTGTAGTACAACGGCTAGGCACTCAAAACAAGCCCAAGCAGGGAAAACTAGGTACCTGTCTGCATCAGTTACCATCCTGTAAGATGTGTGTCCCAGCTTCTCTTGGGATCATGCCAACAGCAGTTCACCAACAATAGGCATTCTGGAACTTTTCTGAATGAACTAAAGTCTAATTCATTGATTTTTTTTTTTTAAGCACCAATATAGTTTTTTCTTATTCTTTAACAGCCAGTTTAAACCCATTTGTGCAGGGAGCTCTTCCTTTGATTACCCATTTACTCTAGAAACGTTTCATTGTTTCCTTCATTAGTTTCCTGCTAGTTTTAGACCATAACAAAGCCTTTTTGTGATCTGTACAGAAATGAGAAAGCTAAGAAAAGAGTAGTGAGCTCTTAAAAATTTGGTATAATTTAAAAGCTTTAAAAATTTCTTTTTTTTTTTTGCGGCACTGGGGATTGAACTCACAACCTCATGCCTGCCAGACATGAGCTTAAGCCACTGAGCCAATCTCCCGGCTAAAAATTTCTAATAATGTCATTCCTGATTTTAAAAGTGTGAGCATATGTGTATTTTAAAAAGCTTTTCTTTATGAAACAGTGATGTAATGGTTAATATTGCTGAGCTGTGTTTGAATTTTGTGTTTTAGTAGTAGGTAGTGCTTGGCAAAATAAATGTTAGAAACCTATGACAGAAACTTGATAACATTAAATTGATAAAACACATGAAAGTTCAAAACTGTTTTTTTTTTTTTTTTTTTTGTCTTTGAGGTTTTTGTTGTACAGTTCAGGCTGACCTTGAACTTACTTTGTAGCCTAGGCAGGCGTCAAACTCAAAGCGATCCTCCTGCCTTCTGAGTACTGGGATTACAAGCATGTACCACCACGCCTGAGCAAACTTCAAAACTTTTGAACAGAAGTTATGTGAATATAGAGTATCAGAATGTATCTCATATTGCAACTTGATAGTATTAAGACATAGTTTTGAAAGTAGTGTCATGATGTTTCTTCATCTTAAGGCAAAACTGATTTTTCCCTTAAATTACCAACATAAACAATTTTTTTGTATTAGTCATAATTCTAACTACTGAGAGAAAAGTTATTAAACTTTAAAAAATAATTTTCATCACTTTTTTCCTCTCTGATCACGAAAGCACTATTAGATTTCTATACCAAGCAGAGGATATGTTTAGCTCAACCGGAAGTCTTAACCATGTTAGAAAGAAAAACACTAATCTTGCTTCTCTGGCATTCATTTGGGTGTGGTACTGACAGTGGGTCCGTTCCAGCATCTTGTGCTTAGCAGTCTTTTTTCAGCATTTAGTTGTTACGCTGTCTTTGGTATGGATGCTTGTAATAGAAGTGGACATTTGCAATAGTCATAAATCTGTAATTTTGTAGAATGTTCTTCGTTGTGCTCTTAGAGATTATCTGTCCCACTACTGTGTTTTACACATTCTGAGAAGGCCTTGATGACTGGCTTTTAATCTGGTTTGGTGAGCTGGGAAAGATTTTGGTGGGGAGAGCAGTGTCCTAGCAAGAAGCAGGGTGATTGGTGGGTTTCAGGTATTCCTAGCGAATCATGCTGCCCCTCCCACGCTGCTGTCCTGAATAGACATTTTCTTATCATGTTTTATTAGTTCTGGGTGCTTCCTGCCAAGACAACCATTTGTATCTCATCAGGTTTCAGTAGGACCTGGTTAAAATAGTAGACACTGTTTACATGTAAATTACATACTTTGTTCTAGGAACAATTTTTCTTATTTCTATATCTGATCTCAAAAAGGTTTCTCTGAAGTAGGATGGGGTTAAGTTTTATGCTGCTTATGATACAAACACAGCAGTTTTACATCAGGTAAGTTTTTTCTCAGGTCACGTAATGAGCTAATAATAAAGGAATGGTTGATCCAAGAATTAGAATTTTGGAGTCTCATACTTGGATAATGATCAACTCACCATACTGAATCCCTATAATTTCCACAGGAATTTTATAGGTAATGAGAGAACTGAAACATTCATAGTTACTTTAGAATAATTATTACTACATATGCTGTGGAAAGGAATGCTCTCAGGGAAGAAGCACCACCCAGACTCCTGATCTTGGAATATGATTCTTCCTTTTGATTCCATCTACCTTTGAGATTTTTTCTTCCTTTTTTCCTCCCTTTGTTCCTTTCCCATGCATGGGTCTTACTGCACCCCAGGCATATCATGAACTTCCACTCATCTAGACTTTTCTGGATCTGCACCTCCTTCCTTTCAAATGTCTTTTATTCTCTTCACTGCATAAAAAATCCTTGTCTACCTTTTAAGACTGCTTTTCAGGTATGCTCCAGCAGTCAGCAGACCTGGGAGATCATTTGAACTCAGATTCTCAACTGCATTTCATACCTCTGAATCAGACCTGTCAAAGTGGGAGTGTGGGAAGAGAGTAGGGGAGGCCTGGATGTCTTTAGAAGGCCAACACACTCACGTAAACTCCTTAGCGGATCACCTAGATGAAGAGGGTTAAAGAGGGCCTGATAGTGTGTTTAACATAGCTCTCTCAGCGATCCTGATGCGATGGAGTTTGGGAACCACCACTTTTAAGTGCCAAATGATACCGAAAGGTTCTTGCCCTAGTATAAATTACTGTACAATTACGGTGATGGTCTCATATGGTGGAAGGGCAAAGGAGGAATGCTTACCCCAACGACCACTTCTTCCTTCTTCCCCTTTGGCCCAAATTGTTACTTTCCCGTTTGTGCACAAAGAAAATTCCAATCATTTCCTCATACGTCATCAATGCCTGTCCCATGCGTCACTTCCAATCAGGGGTCATATAACCCTCTGCCTCTCTATATCTGGTTGGAAGAGAAAGCCAAACCCCTGCGGGTTGTGGGCTCCTCTCCTCTCCGAGTCCTCAAATAAAAAGGCCATTTTCACCTTCTTTTTCCTTCTGTTTCTCTATTGCGCCAGAAAATTCTAACAGAAATGTCATTTCCAAAGCTCATCCTGACAACTCTTGAAAAGGCAGTCACCCCTCCTGCTGTGGCTTTTTTTTATACAGTGGTAATAGGCAAGGTAGGCTAACTGCTGTAACCAAATTACAGTAGTTTTTCACTGTAAATGTCTATTTTTCACTTGGGACATGATTCCACTGGGTCTACTACATTGGGTGGACTTCCACATGATGATTCAGGAACCTGCCTAGGTTCCTCCCATCTTGTTTTTCCTTTTCTCTTTCTCTGTCTGTGTCCATCTGTCTGTCTCTCCTTTCAACAGTGTCTCTCCTTTTATAGTTCAGGCTGGCCTTGAAGTCACTGTGTAGTTCAGGCTGCCTCAAACTCACAGCTATCCTCCTGCCTCAAGTCTTGTGCTGCTGCACCTGGCTGTCCTTATATCTTGTAGCTGCTTCATTGCCAAGGGCTCTGTCTTAGTTACTTTTCACTAGTTGCCGAGACAAAATACCTGACACCCAAAATTAGGGAAGGAAAGGTTTATTTCTTACAGTTTCTTGGGAGTT
Organism: Dasyprocta punctata; assembly: GCA_004363535.1. NCBI lineage: Eukaryota > Metazoa > Chordata > Mammalia > Rodentia > Dasyproctidae > Dasyprocta > Dasyprocta punctata. The sequence goes on from RJWM01020492.1 coordinate 22,736, forward strand.
TCAGTCCATACTCAGTTGGCTCCAAGGCAGCGTGGTGTGGCGGGGCCGCCATTCATGGCCGCCGTGACCTCAAGGTGCACTGGTGAGAGAGAGGGTGGAAGAGCAAGAGAGGGGAATACCTGCCTCCCTTACACTGTATCTCAGCTCCACCTCTGGGTGGGTGCAGCACTCACATCATCAATCCCAGTGCTAGACAACAAACCCATCACAAGAAAGTGCCAGACTCAGCCCCATAAAAAGTGTATGAGGACTTGGGGGTACATAGTATCACCCAATACAGGCTCCTTGGAGGCCTTCTCTAGATTCCAGACACAGCCAACACATAGATGGAGAAAGGGAGAACAAAGATTACTGAGCAGTGTGTTTTATGGCTGCACCTAGACTTGGTTACCCTATTTCTTTTACATTTCCTTTGACTGGAGCATAGTTGTATAATTTCAACCTAATTGCCAAGGATTCGAAAGTGTTTTTTCTTTTTGCCTAGAAAAATATGACAGAATTGGGACCATCTAGCCTGGTACTGTCACCATTTCTATATATGATAATTTTACATTTCCCAAGTAGCTGCATTAAAAACATAAAAAGACATTCTGAGAGTTTGGGGCAGAAGGATTGTGAGTTCAAGCCTAGCTTGGGCAATTTAGCCTCATGGCAAGACTCTTTCTCAAAATAAAAAATAGAAAGAGTTGAAGGTGTAGCTCAGAGTGAAAAACATGGGTTCAATCCCTAGTACTGTCAAAAAAAGAAAAAAAGATGAATTTAATTATAATAATTTGTGTAAGCCTACTAAATTCACAATGTTATACAGGTTCTAACCAGTAAAAGGTTATCAATAAGATGTATTACATTACTCTGTTATATGCAGTCTTTAAAATCTAGTACATGAGGCACCTCTAGGCTTTACTAGCCAAATACTACATCTTCCCTGTGACTGATGGTTACCATAAGAGGTAGTGCAGGTCTAGCCAGTTCCTGCTATTGTTGGTATTGAAATTGTTTGCTTGCACCTCTTTAGACCACTTTTATTATTTATTTATTTTTAAATTTTTTATTAAATTTAAAGATAGTAAAATCCAACAAAACATAACAGAATGAAGTCAATCAAAACAAAGCAGTAGAACTGGTACAGAACTTCTAAGAAAGATACTATGAAAACAATAGCTACTATAGTATATCTTGTTGTTTTCAGAATAGTTGACCTTTAGACCACTTTTAGAAACCTCCTTCCTGGCTAGGTTGCATGTTCCTTGTGTCTCATTCCTTGTACAGTGTTCATAGTTAAGAAATGCTCGCTGAGTGATGGATTAATGAATAAATACAGGAAGGCATTTCTTTTGCTTCTTTCGATTACTTTAATGAAAATTCTGAAGTATTCCCTTTTGTCAAAAGTACTGTGTCCCATGGAGTGTGGCAGAATTCATGTCATAGTAGAAGTGAGTCCAGTTGCCTGTGGAACTAGTATGTGTCACTGAATTGCAGAGTTTGAGTGGAGAAGAACATGACACTCAGGTGGTCTGGTGTCTGGTGTCTCGTGCCTTCATTTTGTGGATGACAGTTCCAAAGATAAGTATCAACTTGGAGGTGACATACCAGATCTTGGGAGCTGAGTCTGCCAACAATTCCTTTAACTTCATTGTTATAAATCTAGAAGTAGTGTCCCCCCTGCCCTCCATTTAATGACCACCTCTGGTAGTATGTGCTGCAGTTGCAATTATTTCAAAATGAGATGTTAGGGAAAGTGGTAACAATCTCTCCATTTTAAAATGCTGCTAAACAAACTTGTTTTAATTTTTTTTAACTGTCTTTAAGTCTTATACAAGGAAATATGTGTATGAAAGTTACAGCTATGCAGTGTATAGTCTGAGTAACAGATTCTGTTTGAAAGGAAAATAATAGTGCATTAATCCTGTGATGCTGGTGGCACATTGTTTTCATTACTGGCCTAATTACTGTGAATGATGGAGGATACATATGGAGGATGTGACTTTGGCATTTTATTCCTCTTATGGAGAGGGGAAAGGAAATCCTTAGAAATAGACTTTACCTCCCTCTAAACAGGTTGCTTCATTGCTTTTAGTTAGCATAGGTCACAAAGTTGAACTTGAATGAGAGTTGGTCACTATGCCTACAAGCAAGGTACTTGTAACAGGATTGTGGGGAACAGAACTGTAGGGTTGGTTTTGTTCTAGATCCTCTTTAGGAATGTATACTGCTAAACAGGTGTTTCATATATGATCATAGCATTAAAAATATTTGTAGATATCTGTAGCTTATACTGCTATATAGGTCCTTCCTGATAGATTAAAAATGAAAGCTGTTTTATCTTGAGGGTGGGGAAGAGAGTGGAGGAGGTAGAGAACTGATGATTATTGTAGAAGTTTTCTTTTTTCCAAAAAGGCTAAGTAGAAAATGATCAGTCATGAGCCAGGTGTGGTGGTGCACGCCTTTAATTCCAGCACTCGGAAGGCTGAGGTAGGAGGAGCATTGTGAGTTCAAAGCCAGTTTGGGCTACCATTCGAGCGCAAGACTGGCCTGAGCTACGTAGTGTGACCCTGCCTCCAAAAACCAGGGCCTGGGTTTTGACTCAGTGGCATAAGCACCTGCCTGGCAGGGGCGAGGTTGTGAGTTCTATCCCCCGTGCCGCAAAAAAAAAAAAAAAAAAAAAAAAAAAAAAACAGTCATGGATGAGTGGAAATCTTCCAGGGCTCTGAATAAGGCTAAGGTGTATGTTCCACCCTAGTGAAGTAGAAAGCTTTTGGCTCTTAACACGTTCATGTGGGGCTGTACATGCATGACTGTCCTGTTGGGTGGCTTGTGCCACGCAATGTAACTGTCCTGTGCCAGTCATGCATGCAGTGTAGTTGGGTCAAGCCAGTGGTAATGTGTCAGTGTCCACCCTGCCTTACCCCCTCCATTTAGACAAATACTGTAATCATCTTTGTCTTACCTGTGCAGAGATATTTCTTGGAACCCATTCATTTTACCTTGTATGAGAGTTGTGTTTAGACATTATGGGTGTTCATTTTTCCTGTACTTTTAAGTTATTTTATTAAGATCAGTGATTCCAAAACATAGATGAATAAAAAGCATAGGTGTCACCTGGGGAGCTGTGAAAAATGTACATGTTTGGGCCTTAGTTTTAAGATGTCAGTTCAGAAGTTCCAGGTAGGGTTCTGGAATCTGCGTTGTCATTGTCATCGGCATCATTGTTGTAGTTGTTGTTGTCGTCATCGTCATCATCGTCATCATCATCGTCATCATCATTATTTTAAATCTTCTCGAAGGACTCGTTGTGTATCTAGGTTGGCAAGTCCTGTAAGATAGGGCTCTTCCTTCATCTTGTTTTTGCCTAGAGTACAGGGCAGAAAGACATTCTTTAGGTCTGAGAATTCCCAGGGCCTGGTGAAAGAGGGCTTTTCAAACTGAACTTTGGGAGGTGAACAGGCATCTGGCAGGTTGAGCTCAGGAGCAGGTGGACGGACATTCCAGATTGACAGCATTTCTGGAGACAGGAAAGTGAGATTTCAGAACCTAACACTGTGTCCTGTCTTTATTTCAAGTTTTGTTTATCATGACTTTTGGATACAGATTTTGAATTTTTACTTAAATAGTTCATAAAGTATTATTTTGATTATTGAATTATGGAGTTCCTCCCTTCTTTCCTTCCTTCCTCCCTCCATTCCTTCCACTGAACCCAGTCCTACTAGGCAAGTACTCTACCATTGAACTACATCCCTAATCCTTTTCAAATTCTTTTTTTCACTGTCCTGCTAAGTGGTCCAGACTAACCTTGAATTTGGTGTCCTCCCACCTCAGCCACCTGAATAGCTGAAATTACAGGCGTGTGCCACCCAGCTGATTACTGAGTTTTTACGTGTTTCTGTAAATTTTGTTACTGAAGTGAATACCTTTTTTACCAAACTCTAGTGCCACTTTGGAGGAAGCAGCATGTGAACATTGTATGGATGTTATTTTAAAATATTTCTCAAATGGTATAAATGACTTTGAAAAATTTTTTAAAGTGGCATTTAAAGTAATTCATCCTTATTAAGAAAAAAATTTAAAGGTAAATAGGAAAATAGAAGCCATGTGTTCGATTTTTAAGAGATAATTGTGATTAACATTAAATTTCCTTGTAGTTTTATATCCTGTTACCTTCTAATATTTCTAGGCCTTAGAAAACTTATTGCTCCCCTGAGGTTACATGTGCTCAAAAAAGAGACAAAATTGTATTTGAAATAAAACTTTAAAATTTCGATCTATTTAATTACCAGCTTTAGAATTAATTTTCAAACATACTTCTGAAACATAGAACCATGTGGACTTAAGGTAAGCTATTTAATTTATAAGAGTACTAGTTCCTGTAAACAGTAATACTTAGACTTACATTGCAAGAGTTGTATTGGACTAAGTTAAATAAATGCTTGTCAAGTGCCTGGGGGTTTGGTGAATTTTTCTTTTGTTCACTTCACCATGGTTATAATAAATATGTATTGGCTTCGTGCTTTAGGTCTTGGTGAAACATAAATGGAAGAATGTGTCTGGAAAGTTGCGAAATGCCTTAGGTGACATTGAAAGCCACATTTATTTTGTATTTAACCTGCTACATTTTTTTTGCGTTTTGATGGCACTGGGATTAAACCCAGGACTTTTGCTCTAAGGTGTGTCCCCAGTCCCTGTTTTATTTTGAGACAACATCTCTCTAAGATGCTAAGTTGCCCAGAAGTTGCCCTGACTGGGCTCAATATTATGAACCTCCTGCCTCAGCCTCCCAGAGTGCTGGAACTACAGGTATGCAGAAGGGCTTTTAGATGTCCATCTTTGTGGATTTTTTCAGAGTTTGACTGATTATCTTACTGTCTTTTTTTAAGCACACTTTTTCTGAAGGGTTTTTTTTTTCCTTGTGTGAGCAGAGAAGGATGAAGCCCATTCTGTAGTATATGCCATTCTTTTTTTTTGTTTTTTTGAGATACAGTCTTGCCATGCAGTTCAGGCTGGTCTTGAACTCATTGTGTAGCCCAAACTGGCCTTGAACATGATCGTCCTGCATCCTCCCGAGAGCCAGAAATGCAGGCATGTGCCACCATGCCTGGCTATTCATGTATAATTATTTTAAAATTTTATTTATTTATTTTTGGTACTGGGGATCAATACATAGTGATATTCTACTACTGAACTACATTCCCAGCTAATTTTTTCTAGACATGGTCTTTCTTAAATTGCCCAGGCTGGACTTAAACTTAAGATTCTCTTGCCTTGGCCTCCATCAGTGCTGGGATTACAAACATGCGCCTCTGTGCCTGCTTAAAATTTATTTTGTTGACACATAATAATTGTATATATTGTATACAATGTGATGTTTTGGCGTATGTTTAGTTTTGTGGGATAATTAAATTTAGCTAATATATCCATCACCTCACATTTTTATTGATCTTTTTGGGGTGAGAAAAAGCTTAAAATCAAATCTTTAAGGACTTCTGAAATTTTTTAGAAATGTAACAAGCAGCAATAGACTGTTCAACTCTTGTTCCCTTTATTTGCAGCCTAGCAGTGAAGAAGTTTGTTGAGTAAAACCGGCTGTGTTTTCTATTCCTTGGCAGTCTCTTTAGTTCACATAGGAAGCCAGTTACAATGAGTGTGAAGGAAATGAGAGGCCCACCTTAAGCATCAGGATGGGATACAACGTCTTTGCTGCTGATGCTATTATCTTATGGAAGGGACATAGCCTACTGCTTTTTAAATGTTGGGACTTCCCAGTGATTGTTAAGTACTTGGTATTACTGCACGCGATCTTTGCCCTGTAAGTGCAAGCTAAATTGAGTCGGAAGTGCTTCAGGGAAATGTCAGGGTCACATTTGCAGTTTCCACTTGTGGACTTTCCCCTTGTAGCCATGTAGGTGTCCGGAGTTTGCCTGGAAGCTTGTCCTTTTTATTCCTACTGTTTGATAACTGACCCATAATCAGTTACGTGCCTTCTGGGAGTAATCATGGCCCTGTGACCCCTGCCAGTTCTCCCCATCCCTGTCATCTATAAATTAAGATGGTTCGCCGGCTCCTTGTAAACCCTAGCGGAACTTGTCGTAGGTAAATTTAACAGATGCAAATAGAGATTTTACAAACCAATAAACTTGGAGGGTGGTAATTTGTGTTTTTCATTAAGATGCTTATTTGTGTATTTTAATAAGCACTGAGGGAGGTGTAGTGGACCTGGGAAGAAGTGAAAGAAGGGAGCATTTATTTGTCTTCCACTTATATTCAAATGAAGCATTTTATTTAGGAGGAAAAAGTAAGTACTTTTAAAAGTTTTTGATTGTTTTTCTAAGAATACATTCTCTAATCATTAATCTCAAGTTCTGTGATTTGTGGGGAAAGTTAGAAAATTTTTGCTCCTGTGAACTCCTGTAAGGTTTGCATCTGTGCTAGGTCACGTCAAGATGAGACGGCTTCATCATTTACCCTATAAGCAAACTTCTGGGCATTGCTTGCTGTGTTTACAGTGCTGTGCCAGGCTCTCCAGGACAAAGCTCCCAGTCCTCCTCTTCCAGTGCTCAGAGCTGCCAAGGGAACACAACGTGGGCAGATAACTCCCAGCGTGGTAGAGACTGGGTTTTACTAACCCATACTAAGTTTAGTTTTCCTGAAAAAATCCCAGGCACACTATGTTTTCCTTGGCTTTGTAAATTTTCACCTCTAAAATTAATGATTGACACTTCTGCCAAATTATCATTATCACTATCAAATAAATTGGCAGTTATCAGAATAAAACCCCTTGGTGTCCCGAACTCTATCTTCCAAAGCAAGGGGATTCTGAGCCTTCAGTAAATTCAGTTGATAAATGGTTTTGGAGCACTGACCCTGTTATAGGTAATTGTTTTAGAAACAGCTTGCCAGTTAAACTTACTCTAGGTCTTTCTTGCCTTGAACAAAAAAACCTGAATGAGACATGCCAAAAATGGTGCCAAAAGTTGATTTGAGAAGTGAGGGGTGAAGGGTTAAGGGAAAAGCTGGCTCTGCAGAGCAAACTTGGGCCAAGCAAAAAGAGGAAAGGAACAGAAGAGCAAAAGAAAAGTTCACCTTGGTCTGGAAGATAGAGTAGGATACTACTGTGAAGAGATATCGTAGTGGGCTCCTTATGGTGTCCTGTCTGTTGTGCCATCCACATCTTGAAGGAACCCTGAAGAATTTCCACTTACAGGTCCTAAGAGGCGGAGCTGTGTAGATCCTGGGATCTGCTGTGCCTCTTCCCAGCCAGCCTAAGCCCATCTCCTGTCTCAACCCTGGTTGAGAATTTGGGGATAGAGCAGTGGACTGAGCAGACAAAAAGTCCCTCGCAGAACTACTTTTGTGGGGGGAGGGTCAGATTGACATTAAACAGATAAGGAAAGTAGAATATAGAATGCCAGATGGTGACAGGAGCCTAAAGAAAAATCAAAGCAAGTAAAGGAAAGGAGGACCTCCAGGTTGAGGAGGAGCTGTTTTTACTGAGAAGCCTTTTAAATATTCCAGTGCTGTAGGCAAAAGCTTCCTACCAAGGGACACATCCAGTGTCAGTGGGTATCTCCCTGTCTTAGCTTCTGCATCTTGAAACAGAATATTCAGGGCTTCAGCATGTTGGCTTCCTGAGACCCCTGGGGAGGGCAGTTGGCCTCCCCAAAAACCCTTCTGCACAGATAGCACATCCTCTGTAGCCTCTTGGCTCTTCCCTGCTCTGTTGGAAAAGAAAATCTGACACATTTAGAAATACATCTGAGTTTCAGTCCTGTGTGTAGTATGGCAAGGAGATTTTTAAATGTTTAACTTTACACTGGGTCATTTGTTCCCCCAAATATTACCAATAAGAGGAGTTCTAATAGTTGATGTTATAGCTCAAAAGATCCTTTGGTGTAACTCCTTTATTTTACAATGTAGAGGTGAAGGTTATGGGGCCCAGAGAGGTGAAGAGACTTTTCTAATGTCACAAAGCTGTCAAGTGGCATAGTAGGGGTAGAACTGCAGTATAATCCAACTCATTCATTTATTTCTGGCTAAATGTGTGATAAGTGCTTTTGAAGAAAACTTGGAAAATGTAGAAGATTCTAGAGATAGAACATAAAAATTTGTCCCACATACCAGGAATAATTAGTTGTCACATTTTTTAAAACTTATGTTCATGTGATATTTCAAATAGTTTCTTGATGGCATTAACAGTTCTTAGAAAACTATTTATTGGCTTTGAGTTGTTCACTGGTCATTAGGCTTCATATGACCCATTTGCTAAGATAACCATCAGGAAACAAATTCAGTCATACCTTCTTACTGGATTGCTTTGAAACTTAGTGAATGTGTTCCTCTGAAATTTGTAGAATTATATGCTCTACAAATTTTGATGCAAAAATTTTTTGTCCAGGTACTCAGCAATCATGAGTACTAAAATGGCTTGCACTTGTCAGTCACCTTGTGATTTGATGTTCTTCCCAGCAAAAACAGTTTGTTTGGTACATGTCATTTTTGGTACTCTGTGCCTCTCGGAACCAGTTAAGGATGAGTACCAGGATACTTCTGTTAGACTATACACACACTGACGCTGATGATTGCTGTCTGATGATTGTTTATATTGCTGTTGTTATCCCTGCTTAAATAGAATTTTAACTTACCAGGTGAAGAGATTTGTGCCGTTAAACTTTGTTTGGCTCTGCAGCTCATCTCAACAGACCTCTTTCTTTCTTTCTTTCTTTCTTTCTTTCTTTCTTTCTTTCTTTCTCTCTCTCTCTCTCTCTCTCTCTCTCTCTCTCTCTCTTTTTGGTACTGGGACTCGAACTCAAGACCTTGTGCTTGCCAGGCAGGCACTTATACTGCTGAGCTATATCCCCAGTCCTAGACCTGTTTCTTTACTCTGTGGATGGAAGTTTTTCCATGGGTTCTTTCTCTGAGATCTCAATGAGCTCCATGGGCCTCGATTCAATCTACTTTTTCTCTGTCTCTGTGTCTCTGTCTCTCTCTGTCTCTCTCTCTGTCACACACACAGACAATTGTTTTTTAAGAGAAAAAAGACACACACACACACAAAAAAAACAAAAAGCAAAAGAGACAACAACAAATCTTATACAATAACAGTATAGGTTTACAAAACAAGATGATAGGAATTTGACAATAGTTGTAATATTGTATAGTTACCTTCAAAAGCGTTGCTTAGATTAACAGATGTAGACATGTAAAATTGATCTAATCATATGAGTATTAACTGTTCTTTTCCAATAACTAATACATTAGTAGTATAATCATTTTAGCTATCTGATGTATATATATATATATATATATATATACACACACACACACACAAATTTATGTCTTTTTCCTTTTCCCTCCTTCATTCTTCCTTTCCCCTATCCCAATTACTTTTCCTCTTTGAGCAGTTTCTTACCCTTACACAGTATTTATTGTAGATTTTGGATCATATATACTTTTTCAGTTTCTTACACTAGGGAGACAATATGGCATTTACACATATGAGTTTGATTTATTTCACTTATGAGTATGGTCTCAAGTTGTGTCCATTTACTTATAGAAGTTTCCATGTAGTCTTTCTTGATAGCTGAGTAGTACTCCATTGTATAAAAATACCACATCTTTTTTATCCATTCCTTGATTGATGGTCACTTGGGTTATTTCCAAGATCTGGCTATTACAAATTGGGTTGCTAGCCGGGCGTGGTGGCGCACGCCTTTAATCCCAGCACTCGGGAGGCTGAGGTAGGCGGAGCGTTGTGAGTTCGAGGCCGGCTTGGGCTACAACGCGAGTGTAAGACCGGCCTGAGCTACATAGTGCGACCCTGCCTCAAAAAACCAGGGTCGGGAGTTTGGCTCAGTGCCTTAAGTGCCTGCCCTGGCAGGTGCGAGGTTGTGAGTTCAATCCCCGGTGCCGCAAAAAAAAAAAAAAAAAAAAAAAAAAAAATTGGGTTGCTATAAACATGGGTGCATGTATTCTCACTGTGGTATGATGTTTTCAATTGTTCTGAGAAAATGCCCAGAAGCAGGATAGCTGGGTCAGATGGGATCTCTAATCCTAGCTTCTTGAAGAATCTCCACACTGATTTCCACAGTGGTTACACCAGCCTACACTCCCACCAACAGTGGAGAAGACTTCCTTTTTTCCCATAGCCCCTCCAGCGTTTTTTCCCCCCCACAACATTTTTTACTGGTTGATTTCTTGATCTTAGTCATTCTTTTTGAAGTGAGATGGAATCTCAGTGTTATTTTAATTTGCATTTCCTGAATGATCATTGATGTTGAGCATTTTTTCGTATATTTATTTGGCATTTGTATTTCTTCATCTGAGAAGTGTGTATCATCTCAGATGTCCATTTTTGGATTGGGTCCATGAATTTTGGAGGCCTGATTTTTTTTTAATTCTTTGTATATTTTAGATAGAAGTCCTTTGTCTGAGGGACAGTTGGCTAAGACATTTTCCTAATTTGCGGGTTTTCTTTTTACTCTGTTGGAGATTTCCTTTGACGTGCAAAAACTTTTTAATAAGACGAGATCCTAGTTGTTGATTCTGGGAAGTATTTCCTGTGCAGTTTGATTTCTGTTCATGAACTCTCTGCCTACTCCTATGTCATCAAGATTTTTACCTACTTCGTCTTCCAGCAGATTTAGTGTCTCTGTTTTAATACTTAGATCATTTTGACTTTAGTTTAGTGCATGGTGAAAGACACAGATCTAGTTTTAGTTTTTGACATATGGAAAGCCAGTTTTTCCAGCACCACTTGTTAAAGAGGCTATTTTTCTTCCAGTGTACATGTTTGACCCCTTTGCCAAAGATGTGGTGGCTGAGACACACCCACAATTTTGTGTATAATTTTAGAGAACTCTCATGGACCACCTTCCCCCCAAGTTCAACCTTGGGTTCCAGGCTACATAACACTATAGAGTGAATGATACTGTGAATTACATCTTTGTGATTATTTTATTAAATCTCTTAATGATAAAATTAATTGAGGTGAGCCTCAGATGTTTAGCAGAATGAATTGTTCATTAGATTGACTCTTCTGAGAGGACTTCATGGATTGACATGACTCCCCATCCTTCCCCAGAACTTGCCCCCACATATCTGCTGTCCCTTTGTTGCTTTTTCTCTCCTCTGCTGTAGTTCTCTGTTTACTGTCTTGCTCTCTAAATTCCTTACCCCCACTGATGTTCTTTTTCCATGTGGCTGCTTTTAATGTTCCTGGACACATTTGTTACTTGAAGAATTAAACAAGTCAGTCTTTAAAGCACTGAAGGTGGCAGATAGTGGGGGCTCAATGATGTTTGTGGAGTTTGACTCCAGACAGCCAACCTATACTTTGTTCTTTAAAAAGGTGTAAAGGAAAACGTGGCCATCTATTTCCTGCCCTTCTGGAATGGCATTTCCTCTGGTGGCTGTGCTGACCAGATGTCATCCTCATATCCTCAGACTTGAACTTCGTGAGCCTTTTAGAGAAACCACATCCTATTTGGAGGTTTGGGACCTAAAGTTGAATTCTGTACTTGCAGCTGTCTTTGATGGTCAGATTTCTAAAATCTCGATCTGTATCAAATGAGTGCTATAAAACACTGATACCTCAAATGGCCTGAGAACATGCCTAGAGGGACAGCTGAAAATACTATCTCTGTTCCTGTAAGCCCCCAGATTTCCTTCCTTCATAATTTGGGCCTAATTGAAGACTAGAGGACTGCTTTTCTCTCAAAATTGCTTTCCTTCAAGTGGGATATCAGTGTATGCTCTGGTGTGAGGTAAGAACAGCTGTGAATTTTGCTGCTGTTTTCCATACACATGTTGAGAACCTTGTCTAGTACATTAAGCAGTCCACCTTATATGAATTCATGTGTATTTGAAACTCTTAAAAACTTTACATACTTTTCAACTTGGTGTTTTTTTCTCCTTTTGATGATACAAAGTATAGTCCTGAGTACCTGGAGGGTTACAGGTGTTATAAACTTCAAACCTAATTAAAAGGTTTTAAAAATCCTAAACTATGAAAGAAATATAAAGTCGTTGCTAACATTTTTGGAAAACAGAAAAATTTAAAGGAAGTGGTTAAAGAAGGTGGTTGGCTCATGGCATGAGCATGTTGAGTTCCAGATGAATATTTGAAGGCACCTGTCATCATTAAGCAGCAAAATGGGAAGAACATTGGAGCATGCGTGTGCTCGTGTGTGTGTGTGTGTGTGTGTGTGTGTGTGTGTGTGTGTGTATTACTTGGGATTGAACCAAGGACTTTTGGGGTTGATTTTTTTTTTTCAGGTTGAAGCAACAGCAATGCATGACAGACAGTACTTAGCATTAAATGAACAACTTCTATGTCTCAGGTACTTAAAGACCTTTTTACCTCTTTATCAGATCCCCTTGATTGGATTAAACCCAGATGCTGCAGTTATCAGTAATTACTAACTGGGGATCCCTACTGTGCCTTTGAACAACTGGAATAAACACCTGGTTCAGCTCACTGTTAGGTTTATGAGTGTGTATACTGGAACTTTGTTCCCACTATTCACCATGCAGCCTTCTGAATGTATTTAAACTCCTGTGTATCAGTTGCCTACTCTGTTAAATGGTGAAAACCATGTTACATAATGTTGTGTGGATTTAAAAAAAAAAGTACTGCCTGTGCAGGTTTTGAATAGAGCTTGGGACCCAGTGAGTACAATGACTGTCAGATAAATAGACTTCTAAGTTCTTTCTCATTCCTTAAAGAATACCAGACTCAACAAGTAGAATAGCATTTCTATCCTTCAATTCCAGAAATCCTGGAAGCTTACTAATGATGGAGATTTGAGGAAGAACTAGGCTATTTAGAACTTCTGGAGCCACTGCAGGCAGGTTTTGGACTTATTGGTCATGCTGTGCTTTACTGAGGCTCACTCAGTTGTCTGTTCAGGCTTGTGGCATCATGTTTGTCATTTTTGTTTTTGTTTTTTAATCTCCCTGATGTCTAGAATGGACATTTCTAAGTTTAGATTTAACTATTATTTCATTTCTATTCATATGTAATTTTGAGTCATTGCTGTTGTTTTTTTGTCCTGTTGTAAGTTTACAAAGACAGGTTTTTAAAACTCATATGTCGTATTATTTTGGAATGCAACTTTGAGGAGAGAGAGAACCTATATTTTATCCTAAAAGATTACTCAAAGTTTAGGAATTAAGTGTTTAAAGAGATTATAAAAGTCACTAATTTTTAAAAAATGGACTCCTTGATCTCTTGTGATTCATTACGTCATAAATACCCATATGTAGAAAATTCTGACATGTAAGTGATAGAGATTCAATTTAGCCATTGAAATAAAGTGGCCAAAAAAGGTGCCAGTGGGAAAGAGGTGTCTAGTGGGCACAGAGTGGCCGCTGAGTTCCTGCACAGCCTCTCCTGAGCCCTCCCAGCTCCAGTTACTTTACCTAAAAAGTGGGAAACTTGTACCTGCATCTCATATTCTAGTTTATATATTTTCTTGGATGTAGTGCACCTGTGTTATCTATTGTTGCTGTGTAACAACTGGATTCATTATTTAGTTACTACTTCTACAGTTTGTTATCTACTATTACTAAGTGCTTCCTCATTTTAATTAAATAAGGAGAGGAATTAGTGGAAGAAGTTTTGTTGCCTCCCCGAAAGTACAGAGCAATATTTAATCCCAATTTTAGTACTCATTGTTCTTGTAACTTTTTAATAATTTCCTTAGTACTTGTGTTTTAACTTTCTAGGAGGTAATTTCTGTAAGGAAAAAACTAAACCAAACCAAACCACTGCTTTATCATTGATATGGCGAAATGATAAAAATAACAGTCTTCGGGGGAAATACATTCTGGGTGCTATGACCACTGAACTATGGGATGGTGACTCAGCAACTTCCCTGTGCTTTTCAGTACAGTATATCTATTAATTCTGTTAATTATCATTTGTGATTATCTTTTCATTTGCCTTCCCAGCTGGCTGCTAGGTTTCTTGAAGGGAGAGCCATTCTGCCTTCATACTTTCACTGTGATCCTCTCAGTACTTAGTACTAGGCATATTACTTTCTGGTACCCACACATGTGTTGCTGTATTTGGAGAAAAATTCTGCTTAAAAATATTATTGTAAGCCGGGCATGGTGGCGCACGCCTTTAATCCCAGCACTCGGGAGGCTGAGGTAGGTGGAGCGTTGTGAGTTCGAGGCCGACTTGGGCTACAACGCGAGCGCAAGGCCGGCCTGAGCTACATAGTGCGACCCTGCCTCAAAAAACCAGGGCTGGGGAGTTTGGCTTAGCGGCTTAAGCGCCTGCCCTGGCAAGCGCAAGGCTGTGAGTTCAATCCCCAGTGCCGCAAAAAAAAAAAAAAA
>RJWM01020493.1:0-37102 GCA_004363535.1 Dasyprocta punctata
GAATCAAACTTGTAAACAAATGGACCTAGCAGATATGTACCAAGTGCTCCACCCATCAGCATCAGAATACACATTCTTCTCAGCTGCACATGGGTCATTCTCTAAAATAGATCATATACTGGTCCATAGAACATGCTTAAGTAAATGCAAAGGAACTGAAATAATTCCATGCATATTATCTGACCATAGCGCAAAAAAATTGGAAATGAATGACCAAAAAACCCACAAGAACCCCATAAACACATGAAAATTAAATAATACTCTCCTAAACAATCAAAGGGTCACCAAAGAAATTAAATAAGAAATTAAACAATATCTACAATTGAATGAAAATGCAAATACAAATTACCGGAACCTTTGGGACATAATGAAAGAAGTCCTCAGAGGGAAATTTATAGCACTAAACTCCCACATCAGAAAAATGGGAAGAACACACATAAACAACCTAATGATGCACCTCAAACTTCTAGAAAAAGAAGAGCAAGTCAAGTCCAAAGCCCAAAGCAGTGAGGAAATTATCAAGATCAGAACAGAAACGAATCCAGTTGAAACTAAGAAAACAATACAAAGAATTAATGAATCAAAGAGTTGGTTCTTTGAAAGAGTAAATAAAATTGACAAACCCCTAGCCAACATTATCAAAAAGAGGAAAGAAAAAACTCAGATTCATGCAATAAGAAATGAAAAGGGTGAAGTCACTACAGACCTGTGGAAATACAGAAGATCATCAACACCTACTTCGAAACCTTTACTCACATAGACTCGATAACACAGAAGAAATGGACAGATTCCTAGAAACCTGAATTACCAAAGCTGAATCAAGAAGATGTAAAACTGCTGAATAACCCAATTTCAGCTAATGAAATTGGAAATGTAATTAGAACCTTTCCAACAAAGAAAAACCCAAGTCCTGATGGATTCACTGCTGAATTCTACAAGAAATGCCAACACTCCTCAAACTCTTCAATGAAATTGAAAGGGAAGCAAGTCTCCTTAACTCATTCCTGGAAGCAAGTATTACCCTAATACCAAAACCAGAGAAAGACCCAACCAAAAAAGAAAATTACATGCCACTCTCCCTAATGAACATAGATGCAAAAATCCTCAATAAAATACTGGCAAATAGAATACAGAAAGTTATCAGGAAGATTATACATCATAATCAAGTGGGATTCATCCCAGGAATTCAGGGATGGTTCAACATACGCAAATTAATAAATGTAACGCACCATATCAACAGGGCCAAAGACAAGAATCACATGATCATCTCAATAGATGCAGAAAAAGCTTTCGACAAAATCCAACACTCATTCATGATAAAAACCCTACAGAAAATCGGAATAGATGGTCTCTACCTCAACCTAATAAAAGCCATATATCATAAACCAACAGCCAACATCTTACTAAATGGAGAAAAACTGAAAACTTCCAACCTAAAATCAGGAACAAGACAAAGATGTCCACTATCACCACTCCTATTCAGTTTAGTTCTGGAAATATTAGCCAGAGCAATTAGACAAGAGAAAGAAATAAAGGGAATAAGGATAGGAAAGGAAGAAGTAAAATAATCACTCTTTGCAGATGATACGATACTCTACATAGAAGACCCCCAAAAATCCATTAGAAGACTTCTAGATGTAATTACCAAATTCAGTAATGTTGCTGGATACAAGATGAACACTCAAAAATCAATAGCATTCCTGTACACAAACAACGAAGTCACTGAGAGAGAAATAAGGGAAACCACACCCTTCACTATAACATCCAAAAAATGAAATACTTAGGAATCAATCTAATAAAGGAAGTAAAAGATCTATACAGTAAAAATTACATTGCTCTGAAAAAGGATTTCAGAAAGTGGAAAGATATTCCCTGTTCATGGATAGGAAGAACAAACATCATGAAAATGGCCATTCTCCCAAAATTGTTATACAGATTTAATGCAATCCCAATCAAAATACCGCTTGCCTACCTCACAGAGCTAGAGAAAGCATTCCTGAAATTCATCTGGAACCAGAAAAGACCTACAATAGCAAAGGCAATTCTGGGCAACAAAGAGAAGGCAGGAGGCATCACAATCCCCGACTTGAAACTATACTACAAAGCTACTGTGATAAAATCAGCATGGTACTGGAATCAAAGCAGACCTGAAGATCAATGGAATAGATTAGAAGATACAGCCACAACTACAAACACACTTAACCACCTCATCTTTGACAAAGGGGCCAAACATGTACACTGGAAGGAAGATAACTTCTTTAACAAGTGGTGCTGGAAAAACTGGCTTTCTATATGCTGTAAACTAAAACTAGATCTATGTCTGTCACCATGCACTAAACTAAAGCCAAAATGGATCAAAGATCTGAATATTAAAACAGAGACACTAAACTTGCTGGAAGACAAAGTAGGTAAAAATCTTGATGATATATGAGTAGGCTTAGAGTTCATGAACAAAAATCAAACTGCATAGGAAACACTTCCCAGGATCAACAACTAGGATCTCATCTTACTAAAAATTTTTGCATGTCAAAGGAAATCTCCAACAGAGTGAAAAGAAAACCCATGAACTGGGAAAATATCTTAGCCCATTGTCCATCAGACAAAGAACTTGTATCTAAAACATATAAAGAATTAAAAGAAATCAGACCCTAAAATTCAAGGACCCAATCCAAAAATGGGCATCTGAGATGAATACACACTTCTCAGAGAAAGAAATACAAATGGCAAATAAATATATGAAAAAATGTTCAACATCTAATTTGCATTCAGGAAATGCAAATTAGAACAACATTGAGATTCCATTTCACTCCAGAAAGAATGGCTAAGATTAAAAATTCAACCAATAACAAATGCCAGAGGGGCTGTGGGAAAAAAGGAACTCTTCTCTGCTGTTGATGGGAGTGTAGACTGGTGCAACCACTGTGGAAATCAGTGTGGAGATTCCTCAAGAAGCTAGGATTAGCGATCCCATTTGACCCAGCTATCCTGCTTCTAGGCATTTTCCCAGAAGAATTGAAAACATCATACCACAGTGATATTTGTGCACCCATGTTTATAGCAATCCAATTTGTAATGGCCAAATCTTGGAAACAACCCAAGCGCCCATCAATCAAGGAATGGATAAAAAAAGATGTGGTATTTTTATACAATGGAGTACTACTCAACTATCAAGAAAGATTGCAATGAGACTTTTATAAGTAAATAGATATGACTTGAGACCATACTCATAAGTGAGATAAATCAAACTCACATGTGTAAATACCGTAATGTCTCCCTAGTGAAAGAAACTGAAACAGTTTATATGATCCAAAATCTACAATAAATACTGTGTAAGGGTAAGAAGCTGCTCAAATAGGAAAAGTAATTGGGAAAGTGAAAAGGAGGAAAGAAAGAAGGGAAAAGGAAAAAGACACAAATCTGTATATACATATATGTAAGATAACTAAAATATCTATACTGCTGAACGTATTAGTTATTGAGAAAGATCGGTTAATACTCCCATGATTAGATCAATTTTACGTGTCTATTTGTTAATGTAAACAACTGTGTTGAAGGTAACAATACACAATATTGCAACCATTGTCAAGTTCCTATCATCTTGTTTTATGAACCTATAATGTTACTGTTGTGGATTTGCTGTTGTCGTTTGTTTGTCTCTTTTGCCTTTTGTCTTTCTTATATGTGTCTTTTTTCTCTTAAATAAAAAAAAAAAGAAGAGAAACCTGAAGGAAGTGGAAACCAGAGGTGATGTTGAAGACTGATCTCCTCTGAAGAAGCAAAGGGAACACTTTCTTTTTCTTTCCCTTTTTATTTCATCCAAGCTACAAGCCTGTAAGCTGTGGCCACCCACATCCAATGTAGGCCTTCTCTTCTTAGTTTGGGGCCTGCATGTCAGCCTCCCACACACCTGCCCAGAGGTTTACTAATTCACTAGGTGGTTCTTAATTCACTCAAGTTGACATATCACAGTTGGAAATCAAGAGCCCAGGGCCTCAAGCATGCTAGGCAAGTACTCTAGTAGTACACAGCCACATTTACAGCCCAAGGCATTGGACTGGAAGTCTAGATGGTAGACATTACATGGGAGGAGGCATCAGGTAAATGACACCAGAAAGAAGATTTAAAGCAAGATTGGAGAGGTGGGGCATTTCACAGGATAAATCATCAATCCTCTTCAGCAAGTCAGAGTCCTGTGAATCCTGTTGTTAGTATCTTTAGCGATGTCACTCGATCCCTAAATGGTGCCACACCCAGTCACTCATTCTTTGTATCCCATTTGTTTTATATGGACAATAAAATTAACTAAACCTTCCCCTAGATTAAGTGTATCTGCCTGTAGTAAACCTGTCATCCAAGAGAGAGAGAAAGAATGAGTATACCCAGTTTTATATGATAAGTTCTGTGAAGTATTTTTGTGAGGTTTTGGCCTGTTTGATGTAAATATTGCTTGAGAAAATGTGAATGTGTGTATGCACACACGTGCAAGAAATAGAATTTGTTGTAAGACTCATTTCCATTGTAAAGCAGACCTGAATTGCTTATTGATAGTTATAGACAATTACTAGAAAGAGGCCAATATTTTTAGATGACTTGATTGCCTTTTAGGTATATTTCTAATGCTACCTAAAATGGAATAAACAAACAAAATTGGGCACACCTAACTATACCAGTGAATGTATACAAACCTCCTAAAAGTGAAGATAACCTCAGGAGTAGTCTTAGTTGCTTTTCTCATTGCTGAGACAAAGTACCCAATACCCACAAGTTAAAGAAGAAATGTAAAGGTTTCAGTCCACAGTTGGCTGGCTCCAAAGCAGGGTGCCATGGCAAAGGGCACCACAGAGAAGAAACAACCCATAGCAGTGATCCCCTCTTTCCTTTTTATCCCATCTAGACTATAAACCTTTCAAGTGGCACCACCTATACCTAGGGTAGGGTTTTCCATCACCCACACCCAGAGCTACAATAAACCAATTAGTGGACCGATCCAATACTACATACCCTTAATCCCAGTATCACACCCTAGATCCAGCTACCTCCAAAAAGCCCCACCTATGACCACATTAACCTTTGGGAAGACATCTAGACACAAGCCACAACAAGTACATTGATTATGTTATATCTACATCAGTACATTTCCAGTAATCAATAAGAAGCTTCTTGTAAAGGCAAATTCTGAGTCCCATTTTGTATTAAAATACAGCCTCTACTTTTAGAAGTTCAGAATGATTTATTCCCCAGAGGATACACTAAAATCTTGTTTCCTCCCATTAATAATATAGAGAAATGTAATATTTTGACTGTAAACAGAATATTGAAGAAAATAATCATCTGTACTCCATGAATTTGTCCAAAAAAAGGACAAAGAAATAAAATTAAATATGAATAAATTAAGTATTATCTGAGATCCCATCTGATTTGAATCCTGGGCACAAGTGATCATGGGTTACTAGGATAACTGTGAACATTCATGATAGGAAGAAGAGAAATAAAGTTCTGGCATCCATAAAAGTTGTTGGAAGCACTATGGGGTTTTGTTTGTTTGGTTCTAATTGGTAAAGAATGGCTTTGGAAGCTCCCATTTGCCGGTGTAAGCATTCTGAATTAGAGAAAAAGGAAGCCATCTGCCCTGGGGCTTCAAGGTTCCAAGAAAACTTGGCTTCAGCTGACGCCACTGCAACACCATCCCTGACCACAGTACACACACTTGGCTGGAGAAATCAGGACAAGAAGGTTTTTTCAAATAAAAATATTTCTTCTGCTCACCAATATATACAACAAATAAAGGAGCTGAATAGGTCTGTGACGCAAGCTTAAACTTCATTGTTATTTTAATTGCTGAAAATCACCCTATTATTTGCAGAGCCACAAAAGCACATTCTTGGAATCTGTATTGATCTTCCTCAGAACTAAATTCAATCTGGATGGTTCACAGGTTTTAAATTCTTTCACCCAATTTCAGATCACTTACTTGAGACTAGTCACAATGGCTTTTGATGCTTACCACAGAAAGGTAATTCCTTACCTTTTGTACTTAATACATTGCATTTGAAAGAATGAAAAAAGTTACCCAATACGTAGATAAGTGAGTAAAAGGTAACATGAATGGAGGCTGTTCAGTGCTTCTTCTATATTATATGGCAAGAATGTGATGGGAGTGTACCAGTGGCTAACGTTTAGGGAATACTTCACAGGAGTGAAGAATTCTAAGTGCTGCCCATGGGCCCGGCACTTTATCCTCCAGAGTCTATGCCCTAGGTACGATCATTCCTTTGTCTTCCAGATGGGGATACTAAGGTTAGGGAGTTTAAATAATTTGCCGAGCATCTTAAATTCTGGGGGATGGAGTCAGAATTCACACTCAAGTGTAAGTTCCTAAGCAGGTCACATGCATACAACACCATGACTAAAACACTTTCTTCTAATTGATCTGGCTTAATTAACGGTCATAATCAGGGTACCTCCTTCTACCTAAGTGACGCAGCACACGGGAATGATGATGGGTGAATAGAATTACTATCACTGTGATTTTCAACAAATAAATCACATCCTCACCGACCATATATCTCTCACTGTAAAGAAACTGAAAACCTTTTAAAATGCTAGAAATGTATTTTAGAAATCATAACAGGTATCAGCACTAACAAAGACAAATGTTGAGAGTCTACTTCTAAGCAAAATTGTCCATGGAGTAAAGGTTACCATCACCGCTGATCTGTACCTGGCTGCAACTTTGATTCAAAAAAATCATCTTCAGGCGAATAATAGTTCAACTGCAGTTATCCATGGCTGGACTCTCTTAAGGTTCATACAAGGGTGAACATCTTAAATTCACAATGCGTGTTATTTTTAAAAAGTTTTCTCAAAGTAGAAGATAGAAACTTATCTGAAATTTTGAGTGTAAGCATATGTATTCAAATCTGTACTACAGTTTCGTGTATTTTTTCAAATATTCACACAATCTATTAAAATACAACAGCATGATTCCCCTTTGTGAGACAGGCAGACAGCGTTCCTTGGATTTGGCTTTGACTTATCCTTTACAAACCAAAGATCAGAGGCAGAACCTGTTAAACCATGGGTGGATGTTTATTCCCCAACCACTGCTGTTGAAACTTACTGATTTTTCCTATAATCATGAAATAAGATGTGTTCATTACAGACAGTAGTAAAAACATGCAAAAAGATTGGAATTCTTAGTAGTTCCAAAGCTAGAAAGAATAGTTTCTTTTCAAATATAGGACATCTTTCCAGTGTTTTCTCTAGATACCTCTCAATATACTTTTGTTGTTGTTGTTGTTGTTGTTGTTGTCTTTTTGAGACTAGGTCTCACTATGCAGTTCAAACTGACCTTGAGCTCACTTTGTAGCACAGGCTGGTCTCGAACTTGCTACAATCCTCCTGCCTCAGTCTCCTGAGTGCTGGGATTACAGGCATTGCCACTATGCCTGACTTTAATATCCATTTCTATATAGACATAAAATCATCTTTCATATTCTGGCAACTATGTTTAATGAAGAATATGTATGACTATATCCTTACGGTACATGGCAAGGAGAGTGATATATGGGACAAGCTGTCTCAAGTTAGAATTCAGAGATCCCCATTTTTATTGTAAGTACGACATAGAACTTGTTCTTCTCCTACCTTCCTGTGGACTAATGTATTTCAGCAAGCTAAAATAGGGTTCTGAAGACACTAATTTGTTCATCCAGTGATGTTTTATGAATGACTTGTGTATATTCATAGCTACAGGGCATCCTTCTGCTGAATATTTTGAGCAAGCAATAGATTGATTGATAGAGAATAGATAGGTGATAGACATAGAGATAAATACCATTTCCATTTGTTTTAATGGGACAGTTTTTAAAATGACAGAATGAAAGCAAGTGGCAGGGGAGGTCTGAATGAGAGGAGAGAGAAAGAAAAAGAACAACTCTTTTGCATCTCATCCTCCTCCTCTTGCTCATCCCTTTCTGTGGCACACTTGTCCCTGCCTCGTCCGCCTCAGCCTCCTGGTTTGCACTGGGGCGCACCGTGGTTTCTCTGGGGTGCTCGCACAGCCTCCCGAGTTGGGGAGTCTTTTTGTGAGCTCCGGCCACTCCTCTTCACAAACCACAGCTCTTTCTCCAGCGTCTGTCACAGCCCACGGGTGTCACCGCCACGAGTTTTGCAGCTCTGACCTGCTCTGTGGCGAGGACTTGGCAGCAAGGACTGGGTTCTACTCGTCTCACTTCAGAGGTGGCTGAAAGGGAGACAGCGCCCAGAATTTCTCTAAGGAGCTGATAGAAGTGGGCACGTTTATACATCAGCCAGAAAGAAGTTGTAATTACTGTTCTGGGGAAATGGCAGAGTTTATTGCCTGGATTCTTGGAGTTTGGGGCCTAAAGTGACATAAATAGAGAGGAGAAGGAAAGAGAGAGAGAATGGAAAAGAAAGAGAGACAGAGAGGAAATCTTGACCTACTAACCTATAATGAGGAGACACGTGGGTTTATTGGCTGTGCCCAGGAGCTAACACCCCGCCTGCCTGGTTACACAGACACAACACAAACCTCCGCAGTACCCGACATCGGAGCAAATCACCGGAGGGTTTACATGCAGGTAGATGTTGTTACCGTGGGTTGCTTGGATAGATTCACGCATTCTGCTTTGTGCTTCATGAGGGGAACACAGATCTCAAGCCCCAGTGCTCAGTCTCCTCTCTCAGGCTCTGTTCCTGCCACGCCCTCGCGCGGCTCCTCCTTAGGCGCTGCAGTGCTTTAGGGGCGGAGCTGATACCCAAGCTCTCCTGTGGAAACGGCTGCAGGGCGGGCGCTGGCTGCAAAGGGGACAGTATATTAATACCGCTTTGGCCACAGAGCTGCCCTGACGCTTTCTTACTATTTTATTACTTTTTTGTCCATGCTTGCAGTACATGTTTATATTCCTTGTGTGGAGTTGGTACATGCACATAACATCTTCATTCCCTTTTCATTTCCTTTCCTGCCCCCTCTCCATCTCTTGAGCCCCTTCTCATTTGAAAAAGATGTGTCTCCCTGCTTCCTACTATCTATCTAATCTTTCATCTTGTGCTTTTTTAAAAAAAATATTTGGGTGTCTCATATAAGAGAAACGACGTGTTACCTAAGCTTGAGCATCTGATTTATCTCATTTAACATTATGGTCTCAAGGTGCATCCATTTGCTCACAGTGACTCGTTTATCCTTTTTTATGGCAGAATAGTATTCTGCTGTGTGTAAATACTACATTTTCCTTATGCATTTATCTGTTGATGGCCATATAGAGTGTTTTTGTAGATCACCTAATGATCACATCTGAAACAAAAGACTAGTTCATATGCTTCCTTTGGTCATGGACTATTTTGTTCTAACTTATTGTGACAGTTCTCAAAAAATATTACTGATGAGCCATAAGATTTCCTCTCAAAATACGAAGCAAAAGAATAACTGAAGATTTAGCAAGACAAAAAACCTACTTTTGGCCACGCACGGCCACTGCAGGAGTGGGGACAGCCACACCCAAGCCTCTCTCCGTGAGTCAGCGCTGTTCGAGGACTGCGGAGGGAGAGAACCAGGCCTCACCAGGAAGCAATCCCCACAGGGAAACCATATCATTTTCATTGTTTTGTTGGGTTGGGTTTTATTCTCTTTTGTTTTGTTTCATTATGTTAAATCTGATGGCATGAGCAGCTATTTGAAAGACAGCAAGACATATGATGGCAGCCATTTTGGATTTACTATTGGCTTGTTTTGAAGTCCTTTATTGCATTCATTGTTTTTATTGCTTCTATTTTATTCTGCTGTGTTTGATCTTTACTATGTCCGAAGGTATCTGCAGCTACTTAAAGACAACAAAAGGCCTTATGGTAACTATTGTTGATTTCATAAGGTTTTTAAGTCCTGTGTCACTTATACTGGTTTGTTTTGATTGGTTTTATTCTGTTTTATTTTCCTTGGTTTTATCCTCTTTAAAATAAATAAATAAATAAATAAATAAATAAATAGTTACTTTCCCTTCTCTTGTAATCACGATACGCCATCATCTGAGAAATGGAAATCTCTAATGGAAACAGAGGGGCAGATGCACAATCCAAACAGTGCTGTAAACAAACTGAGAAGGAATGAAAGGGTAGTTTAAAAACAGAATGCTTTTTAGAATTTGAATTAAATTTATTTTTAACTGGTCCATGAAAACAAGAAATCATACAAATTAATGGGGTACCACATGATATTCTCATTCCCATAAACACTGTGTAATGTTCTGGTCAGGCTGAACCCATCCGTCTCCCCAAACAGTTACCATTTACACATGGCGAAAACCTGCAAAATTCTTTCTTCTTGCTTTCACTTTCCTCGTTGTGCGCGCTCACCTTGCGGGGCAGCAGCACCCCACAGCTCTTGATCCTGGCTACGGCAGCTCAGTAGCTGTGGACCGACCTTTCCCCTTCCTCCATCACCCCTTGGCCTTACCTCCCTGGCCTCTGGTAATCACCATTTCACTCTCAACTTCTACAAGGACGAATTTTTGTTCTTTTGAGACGGGTTCTCACAATGTATCCAGGCTGCTTCTCCACTCATCATGTAGCCCAACTTGCAGCCATCCTCCTGCCTCAGCCTCCTCGGTGCCAGGATCACAGGGGTGTCCTATCACACCAGGCTTGAGATAAACTTTCTTAGATCCACATGTGAGCAAGACTACATCACACGGTCCTTTCGTTCTGTGCCTCAGAATAATTTTTTCTACCACGTGTTCGGCCCGCTGCTGTGTACTTTATGCTGTCTATATTGTCCGAGTTTATTATAGGAAAACATGTCACCTGCATGACGAAAACCTGCAAACCCCAACAGAAAGACCCAGAGATATAGAAATAAAATTAGAGGACAAAAATAAACTGGGAAAATTAATCACAAATGTGAAAAAGGATTGATATCTTTAATAATACTTTGACAGAAAGAGTCTGGAAAATGAATAAGGATGACATCGACACTTCAATAGTCAAATGTGAGCAAAACAATGACACTCTTCTTAGAAGCCATGTCCCCCACCAAACCTGGGGGCCACAGCTGTAATCTCAGCACTCTGGGAGGCTGAGGCAGGACCTCCACAAGTTTGAGTCCAGTCTGTGCAATTTCATGACTTAGCAAATTTGTGTCACAAAGTAAAAAAGCAGGTTAGGGAGGCAGCTCAGTGTGAAGGCCCTGGGTTTAATCCCCAATATTGGAAAACAAACAAATGCCTATATTCTCTTAGAGTTTTCAGAGGGTCGCTTGGGCTGTCACCCTTAGCTTTATCTTAAGACCATATTTTACCATGAGCAAGGCGGCCGGCTGTTTCCTGGAAGATGGTTCTTCACTCCCTCACCCAGCAGCACTGCGTCTCCATCGCCAGCACGTGGAGTCTGCGCTGGTTTCCGCACACGTTTCTTCTCCACACAGAGGTGAGATGACCGCGCTCCAGCACACCAGCTTCACGGTCATCAAATGCTTCACGAAAGCACTTCGCGTGGCCGTCACTCCGCAAGCTGTTCCTGAAGCATCCCTGGGTTCACGCCTGGAGCAGTCACTTCCGATGTTCGCACTTTTCAACCAGATGCTGAACAACTCAGACAGGGATCTTTTGTATTTCAAATTCAGGATCTTTCCTGAGGGTAACTTCTTAGAAGTAAAATAACCAGGTTAAACGCTATTAATATTTGAATAACTTGCTAAATATTGCAACGCTATGTCCCAAAGAGGTTGAATCGTTTTTTACCTCACTTGCTGTCTTACTCCAGGCTTATGACTGATCACTTCCACTGTTTTGCTTTTTTTTCTCAAAATCTTCCTACTTTCAGACTCTTTGGTTTTTATGTTCAGTGTTGCTTTTCTTTCCCAATGAAAGGTCAGTTGCCAGTTTCTTTGTGGTAATAAATATACAGCATGGGGTAGGGGTCAATCCTGCCTCGGTCTCTCTTCTATTTCCTCCAATATAGGAAACACATGATCGACTTTTTACATTTGCTACTTTAAAAAAAAATCATGCTTTAATTAAGACCTTATCTTTTCTTTTCATGGAATGAGATCACCGTCTGTCTGCTCACATCATCTCCACCCTGAGAACACAACGCTTCAGCCTTCAGCTGGGGCACAGGAGTCTGTCCCCTTCGCCCTCACCCCCTGCGTCTCCCTGGACTCCACCTCCACTCCTCGCTGCCCAGGAGTTTTAAAGGTGGCTGAGCCCCGGCTGTCACCAGCGTGTGACATCAGGACAGCGGTGTGTCTCGCCCAGATTCTGAAGGGGTCGTCTGTGTCAGGTCAAGGGCTAGAAATAATAACAAATGATAGCTTTCCCTTTGTTAAGGTTACTAGGTAAATTTTGAATGCTTCCGTAAATTGTGATGACCACTTGTCCATATCTGTGTCTTTTGTACATGAACAATTTGCTAATAAAAATGCCTGGTCGATTTAGGCTGTGAGTATCAGGGACTCCTAGCAGCACACTGCAGCTGGGCGTGGCCGGCCGAGAAAACACCGCGGCATTGGTCCCACGCTAAATTCATGACCTTGAACTGCAAATGGCCTCGTGGTACTGTCAAGGAATCACACATACACGCGCGCGCGCACACACGCACACGCCCTAGTCCTCTTCCTTTCCCACTGCCCTGCACGAATGACCTGACCTCCTCTCCCCGCAGGCCCTGGACACTGCCCACGCGTGCCCTCAGATCACAGCCTGGCTCCCCGCGTGGCTGGAAGCGCTGTGGCCCTCACCCCAGAGTCTGCCACAAACTTCACCACCACGTC
This sequence comes from Dasyprocta punctata, assembly GCA_004363535.1. Lineage (NCBI taxonomy): Eukaryota > Metazoa > Chordata > Mammalia > Rodentia > Dasyproctidae > Dasyprocta > Dasyprocta punctata. Next base: position 12,785 of record RJWM01020493.1, read on the forward strand.
CACGGCAGCCGTCCCCCTCCAGGGGACAGGGAAGCCTCGCGCTTTAGCCCCTAGCTGACCTCAGCTGGACACCGCCCTGCCCATCACCTGAAGACCCGCTGTACCTGTCCCCTTTCCTCTCTCGCACCATCAAACTGCCCTCTCCTCTGCGCCCTTGGCGTAGTAAACGCGCTGTTGTCTCTCCCACCTTCACACACACACACACACAGAGTCTTTGGACTCCACTTCCCCCTCGAAAGCCTGACCCATTTTTCTGAAATCTTTTGACAGTCAACACCTCGAAAAAGTCACAAGGTGTACGCAGCAACCCCAGTCAGCTGGTCCCACCAGGCGTTTGCTCCGAGCCCTGTGCCGGACCTGCCTTCCCTCTGCCTAAATCCACCTTAACCGACGGACACAAGCCCAGGAGAAAAGTGCCGCCAGGCAGGGGCACAATTCTCACGCAGTTCAGGACAGGACACCCGCCCATACTGGCTAGGGTGTCTCTGCGTGTTGATAACAGAAATCAACTTAAGAAACTAGATATTCATTGCCTCAAATAACTATAACATCTAAAACTAGGCCAAAATAAGTTTGATTCAATTATGAAGAAAAAAAATCATCCCAAAGCAAGCAAGCATCCTGTTTCCCCATGTTTGCGACCCCTGGGGGTGGGGGCGGTGTCAGCGCAGCTTCTTGCGCGCGTCGGCGCCCCCTGGTGGCGAGGAGCTGCTCACCAAATTCCCAGCCCTGACTTGCACTACAGCACGTGGCCAGGGAAAGAGGCGGGAGCAGCTGTGTTGGAAGTGAGGAAGATTTCGCTTGGAAGCGGTCTGCAAATATCTGCAAATATCCTCTTCGGAGGGGGTCTGTAGGGGAGGGCCTCCCAGCACCGGGTAGGAAGGGGCCCCTAGCCCACCGCACTCAGCAGAGTATCAGAAAGCCCGGTTTCTAAGGAACGAAATGGTTTTAGCCTCATAAATATTAGATATTATGTATTGACTTACCACTTGATTTTGAAATGTATTCCTTTTTTTTTTTTTCCTTCTGGAAGTATTATCCTGATTCTCTTCCATGTCTTTTCAGCATAACTCTTCTGAATACAAGTTACGTATTATGCCACTGTGTCACTTGGATATTAATGACTTCACATGAAATAAATATGAACGAAGGAGTATTTGTATCTTGCATATGAAACCATAGCCAAATCAATTGAAATAAAATAATAGCGGAAATATAGATCTATAATTTAGTTAGCAAAATTCTACCTAGGCCTGACATAAAATCAGGAAAGTATAAAAAGAAAAAGTAACCATAAGTTTAACTGCTTAGAAATTCAAATAGCATCCATAAACAATATAGTCTAAAAAAGATAAAACATAGGAACAGTGAGCTGGTACTTACGATTATATTTATGATTAGTACATACTACTCATGTAATTGCCATAAATTACAAGAAATACTATGAATCAATATAAAATAACTACTTAAAACCAGGGGTGGTGGTGCACGCCTTTAATCCCAGCACAGGAGGCTGAGGTAGAAGGAGCGTTGTGAGTTCGAGGCCGGTTTGAGCTAAAATGTGAGCAAGGCCGGCCTGAACTACATAGTGCAACACTGCCTTGAAAAGAGCAGGGCTGGGAGTTTGGCTCAGTGGCTTAAGCCCCTGCCTGGCAGACGCAAGGCTGTGAGTTTAATCTCCGGTACCGACAAAAAATAAATAAATAAATAGCTACTTAGAATAAAAAAGAGCAAATGTCATCAAATAACTTGCAGAAAAAGTGGAAATGACCAAAAAATATATTTAAAATACTATACTGATACTACTGAGAAAGTTATAAATCCAAACCATGAGATATTTTTCTCAGAAAAGATAAAAATTAATGGTAATTCTCGTAAAGGAAACAGACCATTTTAGGAGAAGGGAATGTAATTTAGTAAAACCACAATGAAAGCAATTAGGAAATATCTATTTTTTTAAATTCAAAGTTAAAATATTGATAACTTCAGATTCAGAAATTCTAAGGATTTGCTTAAAGAAGTAGTTTCACAAATGTAGAAACAGATATGTACAACAGTTTGTTTTCCTGGTGAAATATTTGGAAACCACCTCTTTGTCCTATGACAGTTAATTTTAACAGTAGAGGAGCGATGTGTGCAGTATTTCAAAACTGCTAAAATACTTACATCTACACACCGACAAGGAAAGATAACCACAGAAATTTTAAAAATTGGTAATGTGGCCACGTTTTCATGGATGTATGCTGTAGGTATTTAAATATGTATTTAAAATTCTGAAAGGGTGTGCATCAAAGACAAATCTGATTATCTCTTGCAGGTGGGATTATTGAAAAGTAACATTTTCAACTTTGTGCATTGTATACATATCATTTAAATATTTTACAACAGGCATGCAACACTTTTGTTACCAGAAAAAAATATATATCATTTCCCATATTTTTATTTTTATTTATTTTTATTTTTTTATTTTTTTGCTTTTTTTTTTTTTGCGGTACTGGGGATTGAACTCACAACCTCGCGCCTGCCAGGGCAGGCACTTAAGCCACTGAGCCAAACTCCCAGCCCTCATTTCCCATATTTTTAAATATATAATTTTAGGCATTTAAAATTGATTTTTCAGGAAATAAGTTGATGCTATCAATTAATGCTACTGAACAGTTCTTACCAATATGTTAACTTGAGGCTCACTTGGCACTTTTATTGATGGCTGGCAGAGTAACTTGAAACCATTTATGAGCTCGTTTTGTGGCACTATCGAGGTGAAGAGCTAACAGATAATATGTGGGGTACTAGCAGACAGTGGCAGGGGCAAAGGCAATAAAACAGGGCATTAAAGAATGATGATTATTTGGGGGAGCTGAGAGACTGACGAATGTGAGGTTCCGGGCAGCTGGTGACATTGTCGCTGAACATGTGACACCTTGCTTTGCAGGTGAAGGCGTGCCGACTCCCAGGGTGGGAAGCCTGGCCACTTCTGAGTTTCTCTCTGACCACGCACAGCAATGCTCTTTCCTCATCTAAAATACAAATAACTGTTCTGTCCAGCAGTGCATTTGACAGAAAAACAACTTGGGTACAAAATATTTTTTTTTTTAGTATCCAGTGCTGAAAATCTAGAGATGAATAATATGTGAATAGGCTTTCCTGGAACTTTGGTTCTAGATGAGAAACCAAATGGATGAAGAAGAGGTTGTAATACACTGAGATAGGAGTTTGTGCGTTCCGAGTAGTTAAAGCGGGTCTGTCCTACATTTAATAGCGGAGAGTACACGCCACTTTTAGGTCAATAGACGATCCGTGGTTGCCTCTTAGTTATGTGCATGGGGGAAGTGGAGGTTGGGACTTGTCATGAAGGGCCTCAAAGGAGACTCCCGCCCGTGCCCCACTGTGCCGAGGACCGGTTCCCGGAGCAGCGGGAGAGGCAGGAGCGGGCGCAGCGCGAGGCTGATCTCGGGTGCTGTTCTGAGCCAGAAGCTGGGCCTTGGAGAAAACGATCTGAGCATGGATGTAAACTCAGTGTAGCAAACTGAGCTTCCGGCACGGACATGTGGGCCAGGCCCTAGGTATTCCTTACGGGTTACTTAGTGACTTAGTGACTAAGTTCGGGCTACTTAGTGACTGAGTGAGACCTTGTCTCAAAATTTATATATATATATATATATATATATATATATATATATATATATATATGATAATCATAAAAGACTAAGGATGAACCTCAGCACAAATTCCCTGGGTTTAATCTTCAGTACCCCCCCCACCCAAAAAACCCACCACCAATTCTCTTTATCATACAGATCCATGCGCTGGACAGATCCCATGAGCCCGGTCTGCAGAACACTCCCTACGTTCCTGCTGCACGGTCTCTGCCTCTAAACCAGCCATCACACACAAGCTTAGAGGAGTGAGAACCCCGGCCGCCCAGGCCACTTCCCCCACGCACAACAGCAGCCCAAGCGAGCCGGGAAAGTGTCATTAGATTATGTTGCACTCAGTTTATAACCACCCAAAGACTCCCATTGACACCAAGGAAAACCACAAAAACCAAGAACCGCTGTCCCTGGAGCAGAGCAGCCGCCCTCAGTACTCCGTCTTCATCTCAGCTCTGCCCCTGCCCTCGCGTTCTTCTCCCCAGCCACCTTGGCCCCTGCCTCCTGCACTCATCCGCTCTTGCCCTGGGCACAGTGTGCCAGCCGCTTGAATGTCCCCTCTGTGGATCTCCCAAGTCTGGCTCCTACCCCTCATTCAAGTCTAAATTCAAAGATGGCAGTGATGAGTTCGTTACCTTAGTTGAGACCACGTTCACAGGCACCGTGAATGGCATCTCCGCACGGTACCATCTTCGCTTTTATTACTTCTAGAAATATCTACAAGACAGAGAAAGCTCATTGAGGATCTGGGTCTGCCTCATCTTCCGATGCCTAGGTTGGTACCTCTGCATATCGAGTGACGGGCTAGTACTTGTTGACATGTTGACTGACCATATTAACAGTTTATCTGCATCTGCAGGTAGCCTTTCTGAAGTCATGACACCACTGCATGACATAATGCGCTTTCTAAATAACAGTTAACAAATAAAACTTCTGTGGAAGTCACATCTCTGGGTACTCTTCTTGGGTTGCTTCTGGTTGTTCAAAAGTGAAGAAAAAACACAGATTCTATTACTATGGTTCTCTACTGGTAACTTAGGTTGCGGCCGCACCCGTACTTGGATCTTGCAGTAAGCACGTTGGTATGTGTATTCTTTCACTCACTGAAGCATCCAGTTCTTTCATTTCAGTTCAAAATCAGAGCCCAGAACAGAAAGGCTGAGGGTGCTGGGAATTAATCTTTGGATCCCAGTGAGTACTCTGCTTCCCTGCTGCACTTGCAAAAATTCACTGCAAGGTTAAAAGTGTTTTTCTTTACGTAATGCTTACAAAATGTTAGGCTGAACAAGGGCTCACCAGTTTTATTATTTTATTGAATAAAGTAAAAGAAATGGAAAGGGTCACAGTGGCTGCAGCTGTGATTTGGAAACGCTGGGCACCACCCTGACCGTGCAGCGGGGGTAGCGAGGACGACAGGGCAGGACCTAGAGCAGGGACGCTGAGGCCCAGCCGCGGCACGGAGTGGGGCTTCGCTGTCTGAGCTCCTGCCCTGGAGAAAAAGGAAAAGGGCAGGGAGGAGAGAAGGGCGGGGATGGGAGGGGAGCGGCGGGAAGATAAAAGGAGCGCTTGTTTCCCTGGTGGTTGGCTCCGGCTGCCGCCCGTGCTCTTCGCCGAGGAGTCTTCTGCATGGCCCCTGTGGAACAGGGTGGTCCGCCCAGACTTTGGCTGCTTCCTCCCTTGCTGAGTGAGGCTCTGAATGTGAGAGCAAAATGTTTTATTATCCACAAATTATAAAAAGACACCCCTAGGCTGGGCACGGTGGAGCACAGCTAGGACCTCAGTACTCTGCGAGGCCGAGGCAGGAGGACGGCCAGTTTGAGCCCAACCTGGGCAACTTAGTAATTTAGTGAGACCCTATGTCAAAATGAAAAAACAAAAAACAAAAACATCAGTAGAATTCTTACATCTCTCCAAAGGAAGGAGTAACTAAAGAGGCAGCAAACACCAACCAGGTGATTGGTTCTTAGCCTGTGTTAAATATTTATATACAGGGATAGGGACTTCGTCACAGGGACAATCCTGAAACCTGAATATACACACAGCCCCCAGGTCATCCACGTCCAAAGAGCTGGGACCCATACCCGATGCGGCGGCCAGCCGGCCAGCCGGGCCTCAGCCCCTGTGCGGGGGCGTCTCTGGGTCTCAGCTCTCCCTGTGTGGAGCACCGGCCAGGCCGGGAAGGCCCCCAGGTCCTGCAGCCCAGCCCCCAGGGCTCTGCGCCTGTTTCTTTGTGCTAACACTCACGTCTGGCCAAGCTTCTGAAAGCATTGCTGAGAAAACACCCCGGCGTCTCTTCTCCCATGGCCTCGGGTGTGATTCTGGGTTGAAATTTGAGTAGAGAAGCCATTTGTCAAGTTCTAAAAGTGTAGCATCGTAGATGCACCCCTGGAGTCTGGACCCCCAACGCAACAGTCCCCAGCGCCGCGTTTCTGCTCTAAGGAGGCCACAGATGAACCTGAAATTTGAAACAAAGACCTGCGATGGCTTCCCGGGCCACGGCTGTAAGATCAGCCAGAAACACAAGACCGGAGATACAAACCCAAACCAAACCAAAACCGCGTCGGCGGAGCTCTCTTTGGAGAATTTAGTCCTTAGGCCGGGAGCCACACAATCCCCACTCGCTGCCTTCAGCCACGGCACAGCGTGGCTCCCTCCAGGGTCGGGTCTCCTGTGGCCTGTGCCCCGTGTGCCCCTGGAACTGCTACCCCCACCTAACACAGCCTGTCCCGTGGATGCTAGCGGTTTACCGAGTGCCCTCTCCTCTGCTCGCTTGTCGTCAGCACCCTGCCTGTTCTGTTACCATTTCCAGCTTCCTTGTGGGTTTTTTAGACTGGAAGCTCTTCCTGCCTCCATTTGCTGCATGCTAGGCCATTATGCCGGAGGCCACTGGAACTGGAGATTGAACACACATGCAGGGCTATGGCATGGCCGGGGCATGGCCAACCCAGGAACAAAGAGACGCCTCAAAGGGCAGGATAAGGTCACAGCTGAGGACACCTGGCTCCAACCCCAGTTACCTAAATAAAGACTGTAGCTGCAGACATCTCACTCCGGTACTGAAATGCAACGTGGAGATCTTCTCCTAAGATACTTCTCCTAAATTAACATAATCTGTTACTTGGAAAAGTCCATGAACCACTCCCAAGGCCTGTTCAGTTTCCTGCATTTTCCACTCTAACCCCCTCCTTGTGTAAAAACCAAATAAATACGGGCCACCCAGAGACATCCCGTCTTAGCCACCAGAGTGACAAACTCTGCAGAGGGTTTTGAGCCTCCTGGAACCCTAAAATCATACCACTAATCTCCTGTATTTAAGCCTTGGCTGTGCACTCATTTGGGAGATTGGGGAGCTAGGCCAGGTCCCCGATACCATTAAGCACCTTTCCTTCCTCACAGAATTTCACCATGATATTCTGTGCACCAATCCAGAGGCCACTGGCTACACGTGGTTATTAAGCACCTGAAATGTGACTCATATCAACTGAGGTCTGCTGCATGCACAGAACACGCTCCACATTTTGCATGCTTTCATTAAAAAAATGCAAAAATAATACTTTTTATGCAGGTTACATATGGAAGTGACAATAATTGGAATATATGGGGTTAAGCCAAAATTAATTTCATGTTTCTTTTTTACTTTTAAAAATGTAGTTATTAGAGCAGTTTACATAGGTAACTCATATATTTCTATCACGAAGTGATGGATGAGAGCTATGCATTTGCTAGGTTCCAGGTATTGATTACGGTCACCAAATAAGGTCCTCGGGATGTGGCCCACATTACAATAAGGGAAGACAGAACCACCTGTAATAAGTGCAGGTAAAATGGGAGGGAAGCCGATGTGCATGGCGTGCTGTGGAAAAGCCCGAGTGGGGTTGGGGAGTGGGGTTGGGGAGTAGGGGGTGCCTGGCTGTGGGTTTCTATTTTACTGAAACAACCAGGAATGCACCGCTGGCAGGAAGGGCTCTGAACGGAGGCCCTGGCCCGCAGATGAAGCAGAGAGGACGCGGGCAGGAGGGAACCACGCGCTCCCTGACCCCAAGACGACAAACTAGGGATGACGAGAATGATGGGTGCTGCTTGGACTTCAGGTGCAGCCGGTGACCCACGTGGGGAGCTGCAGAGAAGTGAGTCTGGCCACAGACGGGTGCAGCTGTCAGGTCCTGTGCGCCGAGCTGGGGCTCAGTTTGTTCTGCAACGTGGAAACAATTTTGAGGAAGGAAACTTTGGTTTCTACTTTCGGAAGCTGAGGGTGGAGACTGAGGCTGTAGCTCCATGGCCAAGTGCTTGCTGTAGTGTGTAAGGCCCTGGGTTCAATGCCCACTACCAAAAAAAAAAAATGGTTAGTGATGGGCTATGGCATGGATTTTGGGGGAGAAAAAGGAAAGGAATTTGCAGTCAGTTGTGCTGGAAGTTTCCCACTTGCCCCTGCAAACTCTTTCTACCCTCCCCTACCCTGCCTCAGGCCCCAGAGCAAGGCAGCTGACTTGAGGACTCCTTGCATGGGCCACCTGCCTCCTCCAGTTTATGACGGAGAGGAGACAGCAGGTGGAGAGCCACGCTTTGAGATGGCCCTTGTGCCGCTCCCTGCCGCAGCCTCCTGGACCTGAGCTCCCACCCACAGACTGACGCAGCTAAAGCCGAACGCAGTCCAGCCCTGAGAATCTGCCGGCAGCCGGCTGCGCCCCTGTAACGCGTGCCCTCATCAGCGCTCTCAGGGACCCCAGGGTGCTGTTCCTTTGCCACCAAAACCATCATTGTGCACCATAGGGAAAAACTCCAGTCCCCGTACCTAAAATGCCACTGCGCCCCTGACGTTTGCGATGCCCTTTCGCCTGGCCCGCACTGGCTTCTAGGGTGGCCTTTAGCACGTGAATGTGGCTTCCAGTGTGGACAGCGGGCAGGAGGATGGAGGAGGCCAAAGTGTGCCCTTCCCCCAGGGGATTTCGGGCGTTTCCTCTGAAATGCTGGCTTCTGTCTTCATTTCAGCTGACTGGGGTTCACTCCGGGGAGCCCAGCCTGAAGAGGGGACAGGATTGTCCTGGCTGGGTTCACTGCCACTCCGATACCTTTCTGTCATTAGGAAGCACTGGAGAGGGACAAGCTTGCGCCACAGAAAGCTAGTGGATAGTCCTGAAGCAGTAGAGGGTAGAAGGGCTCACAGTGGGAGAGGAGGGAAGATGCGGTAGATTTGGTGGGAGACGGAGAGGACTGGATGGTAATGAAGGAACGGCCCTAGCATCCTCCTCGCTTACGTCAGTTTAAGCCTCCACTGATCTAAATATACAACTTTTTAAAAGCGGGACGTGGTGAGGTGCACACCTGTAATACCAGCACTGGGGAAGCTGAAGCAGGAGTGTCTCGAGTTCAAGGCCAGCCCAGACTACATAGTTAGACACTGGCTCTAAAAATCAGATAGAAAGAAAAAAAGAAAAGAAGAAAAAGCTACTTGTTCAAAACCTCTTGAAAAAAAAAATAACCAAAGCAAAAAGAAATGCATGTAAACCACTCGAGAGAGAAGAGGTCAAATGCACAAGAATATTTTAAAATAAACTTTGTTAATGCTGATTAATCCTGGAGATATAGAAGATGACAATACTGTGACTTTTCAGTTGACCTAAATAACCGATGGGGAAAAATAAACGGGATGGTCACTATATTCACAACCGTTGAATTATGATGGTCATAAACACCCTTCCATCTCCCAAACAGGCAAAGTTCAGGGTTACAGCTGAGCAGTAACAACGCTATGTGTCTAAGGTCTGAACTTAAAGGAAACGAGCTTCCTTGGTGAGCTGAGTACGAGGAAAAATTTTTTAAATTAATTTAGCCACTTATATTTTAATTAATAGAAAGCACTTTTAAAGAGCTTATGTATTTTTAATTGTCCTTGATAGAGAAATACATGATTTGTTCTCCTTCTGAGGTTTTATATTCCTTGGGATACCACACTATCTCTGAAACCTGTGCAGGGTTGATGTCCGATGTTCTCGGACACACCTGCAGTTATTTTCAAAGTCACGGCTGAAAACATTGCTCTGTGTATCATTATGTAAGACAAAATTCCAACCTGCATGCATTGTAAACCATTGTTACTTTCTTGATTTCTAAAGTAAGAAACAATTTTCTCCTGTGTGGAACGCATACCCAGTTCGTGTTTTCACTGAAATGTGTATCACAACACAATCCTGGTTCCTGGCTTTTTCGGTGACATCAATGCGCATTCTCATTTAGCCCACTAAGGGCTAGATTTAGGATTAGGAATTTCACAACTGTTCTTCACCAGGGAAAAATACTGTCACTAGATCTTTAAAAAATTATAGTTAACTTGTAATTTGCTGGATAAAAGCTAGCCACATTGTAATTATCTGTTTGCTCTTTTTTATATTGATTTATTGGTTTTTTGAGACAGGCTGGCCTCAAACTTAAGGCCATCCTCCTGCCTCAGCCTTCTGAGTGCTGGGATTGTAGCTGTGCACTACCACATCTGGCTCTTTGTTTATTTTTTAAAGACCATTGTAGCTTGGCCTTCCCTCTGCTATCTATCATGCTTCCCTGTTGCCATTAGAAAATGCACATTTATAAATTGTGTTGTTGTTTATACACTCAAAACTCTCTGTAATTCAATTTCCTCAGCACAGCTTACCTTATGGAATTCATTTAACAAGTATTTATCAGATTCTTAGTACATGCCAGGACCTGTGCTAGGGGCTGTTTAGTCTTGAGTTGTATATATTGGTTAGGTCTGAGTATATATGCTTTTTTTTTTTTTTTTTTTTTTTTGCAGCACCAGGGATTGAACTCACAGCCTCGCACCTGCCAGACAGGTGCTTAAGCCACTGAGCCAAACTCCCAGTCCTAGCTTTTTGAGGCAGGGTCGCACTATGTAGCTCAGGCCGGCCTTGCGCTCACGTTGTAGCCCAAGCCGGCCTCGAACTCACAACACTCCTCCTACCTCAGCCTCCCGAGTGCTGGGATTAAAGGCATCGCCACCACGCCCGGCCTGCGTGTATATGCTTGATTGCGTGTCTTTTAATGCACAAGAGTGTCTTGTGTATGGAGGGGAATTTGTAAATTTCAGCCTATTAAATTCATGTGTGTAATTTATTAAACTCATAAATGTACATTGATGGTAAACCTGCATAACTTTATGAAGATAAATCATAATTTCATGCTTAGTATAACCAAACACTTTACCTGATAATAAGTATACAAAAATAGACTATAAAACTGATAACAAATACCCTTAAATTTATTCTAAAATATTGTGATGAATATTCTTGATATTTATTTTGTTGTACACACATGCATTTACATAATGTGTTTGTTTGTCTTTTTGTTGAGACAGAATCTCACTATTCAGTTCAGGCTGGTCTTGAATTTGTGATTCTCCTGCCTCAGCTTCCCAAGTGCAGTGATTACAAGTGTATGCCTCTCTCCCCAGTCTATTGCTATATAATTTTAGCTCATTTAATTTAATATTTTACTAGCATTTTAGTAATATTATGTTTAAATAATATTTCCAGAAATGGTAATCTTTCCTAAAAATGAAAAAAACACTGATTTTTACAAACAAGGTCACAGGACCTGGGTGTTATTCAAGTGACTATTAGATGCAAGTTAGAATTTAATTGTTTCTCTCAAACAGATTAAAAATTAAAATAATGATTATCAGGTTATTACTCTTTTTGTTTAAATTTTGCAGCCCATTGTGTCTCTTAAAATTATGTATTTTGAATGTGTTGGTGCATTCACAATGCTGTCTGTGTCTTGCCATCATAATATATTGACCTGGCCTGTTAACTTTATCCTAATTTTTAGAACTTTTTATTAGTATCATAATTTGTAAAGCCATGTAACAGTTTAATTTCTTGAGATGTAAGACTACAACCACACATTTATCTATGCTTTGAAAATGCAAACACTTTTGGACACTCCCTGGTTATTGTGTGCTACTTACTGTTAGACTAGCTTTCCACCTGATGTTATATATGACTACAAGGCAAAATGCTCTTTGTCATTAGTACAGCTCGTGCTTTTTGTGTTTTGTTTTGTCTTATTTTGTTTTTGAAGCAGGGTCTCACTATGTAATGCAGGCTGGACTTGAACTCATATCGATCCTCCTGCCTCAGCCTCCCAAGTGCTGGAATTACAGGTGTGCACCACACCTGACTCCAGCTTGTGCTTTTTAAATAATACAGAAAAATTTGCTCAATTCTTTAGCAAAATGATGGTACCATTTTGCATTCCTTTCAGCAATGTATGAGAATTATAATTATTTACTTCTCCAATACTTGATGTGGTAAGACTTTTTAGCTTTAGCCATTTTATTTGATATGTAGTGGCACCTTATTATGATTATTAATTTACACTTTCCTGATAATAACCATACAATGCATACTTTTGTGTGTTCATTAGTTGTCTGTACATCTTTTCTAAAACATTTGTTCATTTTATGAAGATATTAATAAGTTGTAAAAATTCCTATTTCAATTCAATTCTTTTGTCAAATATATGTAATGCAAATATTTTCTCTACTTGATGGCTTGCTGCACCTTCATGACAATTTCTGCCAAAGAATTAGCATTTTTATTTTAATAAATAGTAATTACTATTTTTATGGCCATGCTTTTGATACTCTTCCCTTATACCAGATTAAAAAACATAGAAACTATACTTTACTTTAGAAAGTTTGGAGGGTTTTTTTTGTCTCTTAAATTTAGATATATTATTGATCTTTAATTAATTTGGATATGTGGCATAAAGTCCAGCTCATATTTTTTCTATGTGTATCTCCAATTGGTCCGGTACCATGTTAAAATACATCCTTTCTGCCATTGGATTATCTTGTATTTTTTCTTGAAAATATAAGTATCTGAACTCTCCTTTCTGCTACAATGATCTGTGTGCATATTTTTTCCACCAACAGTTCACCCTTGACTGATGTATCTTTATAGTAAATTTTAAAATCAACTGGTATATTTTTCTTTTCTTTTTTCTTTCCAAAAGAGCTTGGTCTTCTAAGTCTTTTGTATGTCCACATAAATTATTTGATAATTTATCTTTCAAATGATTTATTCCAAACACATATAAGTACATTAGTATGGTTTAGCTGATGCTTTTGGCTAGGTGTGACTGGACTCCAGGTGGGGCCACGACATCATTAACCTGTGAGTTAATCTGAGTTGCTATCTTTGACTTCTGAATAAAACAGCTACACAGACTATCCGACTTTCATGGTGGAATGATACAGGAGCCCAGACCAAATCGTGCCAGCCTAGTTAGAGTCTCCAATAATCTTTTCTAAACCAAAGCAAGTAATATGACCAAACTCGGCAACAATGTGGTGTAGAAAAATACTGCCACCGCCTCTTCTGGCAAAATGTCCGTGACGCACAGGAAAGTATGCGAACGAATGTTTCTAGCTGGAAAACAGTATGTTGATGAAGGCGTAGGTCTTTGTGGTACAGCATTGCTATTTGTCCTGTTTGCAGTAGAAAAGACTCCTCTCTTTAAAAATATAATATTAAATGTCCCCATAGGGAAAATTACATTTTGTCAGTGAGTAGCTTGGGAGGTAAATCAGGAAACACACACTAGCTGAGTTCCAGAAGTGTCTTCCTCCGCTGCAGACTGTGTTCAAACGTTGTGCACACAGGCACGCTGAGCAGACGACTCAGGAGAGTGCAATCTCTTAGAACAAAAGAGAAATTCAGGAAGAGGGAGGTGACCCACTTACACATTGTGGCAGATACCGATTTTCCTGATAAAACTTTTTATTAGTTTGTGTTTGCAGTACCTAGTGAATATGATTATCGCGAGGAGCTGGTCTGTGTGTGTAACACATCTTCATTCCTTTTTTTCGCTCTTCTGTGTTGTTTTGTTCTTCACGCCCTACCCCCCCTCACCCTCCCGGCTCCCTCTGTCTCTTGGTCCCTTACCATTTGCAAAAGCTCTATGTTCATCGCTTTCCTTTATTTTTTCCCATCCCCTTTCCAACCCCTTGCCTTTCATCTCTTGCTCTCCTGTCCTTTTGAAAAACATTTTCCTACTTTCCCTTTGTCTATCTTCCATTTTGTTCACAACCATATGACATTTAAACTGTAGTGTTTGACTTATTTCACTTAATACTATGGTCTCAAGTTTCATCCATTTGCCTATGAATGCTTCAAGTTTATCTTTATGACAAAACAGTACTCCACTGAGGAAAGATAGCCTCTTTAATAGTGATGGGAAAACTGGATATTCGCATGCAGAAGATTGTGTCTAGGCCCGTATCTCCTGCTGTGCACTGAACTAAAATCAACATGGGTGTAGACTCAAACTAAATGCTAAAACAGAAACTGTTAATCCACTGGAAGATACAATGGCTAGAACTCCACACATAGGCATAAATAAGGGTTTTCTGAACAGAACCGCAGTGGCATAAGAAATAATACTGAGACTCAACAAAGGGGATCTTATCAACTGAAAAAGCTTCTCTACAGCAGAGGAAACAACCAACAGAGTGAATGGGAAAAAATGTTGCCACCTGTAATGGTTGATACATTGTGTCAACTTCAGAAGTGTAGAAGGTTAACTAAGCAACTCAGCAGGGGCCAGGGTCCTCCCTTCCTAAACATCCTGAGCCTGTGTAAGAGCCCCGCAGGGGACAGTGTGAGCCCTTCATCTACCCCAGGGCGGTGGCCTGCACAATATAAAGGAGGAGAAGAGGTTTGCTCTCATGCTTTTGCTCTTGTTGCTTTTGCTGTCTTCTGCCACCTTGAGCTGTTGCCCCTGTGCCATGCCACCCTGCCTTGGAGCCAGTTACTATGGATTGAAACCTCCACAAACTGTGAGCTAAATAAACTTTTCCCTCTTTAACTTGGGCTGTTGGGTATTTTGTCCCAGCGACAACAGAAAAGTAACTGAGATACCACTTATTCCTTGGACAAAAGATTAACATCTAGAATATATAAAGAATTCCTGACAAAAAATTTTAGGGAAATACAACTTTCAGTTTTTTAAAAGAACACACACATCTAAATTATTTCTTCACCAATGCTCACCGTAGACCACTGCTGTTGTACATCTTCCAAATCACAGTCCCATTCCTCCCTCTAAGCTGCCTCAGTTTCCCTTTGCCTCTTCCTGTCTCAGCTTCCAGGTTCCTGACTCCTTTCCCCACCCCCACACCCAGACGCTGTCCTAGGGAGAGAATCTCCTTTTCTGCCTCCCCGCTGGGTTTGTTCTTTCTACTCCACCCTGGGAATTTTCTTCTATCTCATCTCTGTCTTGCTCACTAACCCCTGACCACAGGAGACAGGAGAGCTGTTTCCGTCATATTTGCAAGAAAAAAAAATTACAGTTTTGGGCAGAAAAACACATTATCCTCCCCGTTGTAGGAAAGACTGATCCGCGGGACAGGAGGAGGCTGGAATTTGAGGTGGGTTTACGACATCGCACTGGAGATGTCTCTTGTTTGATTTCCTCTTGAACTGCAGACACAGGAATCATTCCAGCTAACAGTTACCCTTCCCCGAGCAGTGTGGAAATCCTTGGCGGTCATCCCGACTCACTGCGGTGGGGCTCCCTCCCCGAGGAGGCTCATCACACTCCGAGGGACCCCTGGCCAGGCCGTGGGACGAGCAGCAGCGACACGATTACCCCTCATCGCCGTGGGTATCACCCGTCACTAAGTCTTCGCCCACGCGGTGTACAGAACACAGGTGAAGAATGAAGCCTTCTTTCGCAGTTTCCATTCCTTATTGCCAGAGATGTGTGGGCGCCCGTGAGTGCGGTATTTATGGAGAATTTGTGGTTTTCTGTGGATTCTCTGCTCTCCTACTACTCAGTGTGTTCTGGGGGTACTGTCTTCCTTTTTGATGATTTGTGAAGCCTTTGGATGAAATTGGGCCTTGTGGGGGACATGGAGAGGGGCTGGCAGACCTCTCCAGGAGGTACTGGTTTCCTCCGCCATGTTGTTAGGAGGGAGCTCGGGGGCCACCTCAGCCGCCATCCACCCTCCCACGGCGGAGCCCCACGTGATCAGCAACTGTGCCTGCAGTGTTCTCAGCAGGGTCCACCCGAATCCGTTGTCTGGCTGCCAAATCCTGAGTCTTCTGCCTTCTAGAGCTCCTGTTTACAAAAACACTGCCTGGTAATTGTCCCATCTCGGGTTCTACTCCTTAGAAAACCCAGCCTGTGGCAAATACATATTGCACACATTTGGCAAGTGCTTTGTGAGGGAGTAGTTCTCAAACAGGACCACAGGGCCTTTGCACATTCTCTTCCCTATACCGCTTTCCCTTGGCTAGCACCTATTTCCCCTTTAGCCACTGGCTGAAATGCCACATCCTCACAGAGCCCTCCCTCGACCTCCAGTAAGTCAGGTCTCCACGTTATTCTCTGTCATACCTCTCTGTGTTTTCTCTACGTTGTGAGCTATTTAAATGTAAACCCTATCCGTACACTTGCACAGTTACCTGTTTAATTCCTGAATCCTTCACCAAACTTTCACTACCACAGAACAATTTTCCTATTTTCTACTGTGCTATACCCAGTTACTGTGCTGCTTCCTGCCACATCGTACATTCTTCATAAATTTAGCCAAGTGAATTAAAAGTTAAGTAAAAGAGGAAATGAAAGGAAGACTCCTTTTTTCTAAAAACAGTTTCCACTACTACTAAGATTCTGACCCTCATTACCTGAATTACGAAACTGTTCCGCATTACCCTGGGATTCTCCCCTTACCTGGGGACGAGGTCCAAACAGAATTTACCCTGTCTGCATCTTCCTGCAAGGGATTTCATGAAAGCTGTTTCACTGAGTTACTTTTGGAACCCAGGGTTCTTTTGACTTCAATTTGAAATCCATTATCCCATGTAATTAGAATAGGTGTAAAAGAGAAAAACTAGAAGTTCTATAGTTAAATCATTTAAAAACAAAATTAATTCCCACTGCTCAAGGCCTAAAGGGAAATCTAGAGGGTGGGCAGAGAAAATGGGTTGCCTCATTAGATTTTATTCAAGACCTATTATTACCAATTTCCTGGCTCCGCCCTTGAATCAGGTTATAGGATTACTATGATTACTATGTTTATAATATTCAAAGGATTTATAATATGTCATTTGGAGCTGAAATTTCTCATGATTACTTTAGCCTAGAAACAGTGATAGTACTTAATCAAGCAAAACTTCCTGTCTTTTTTGTGGCATTTAACAATATGTAGTTAAATGACATGCGATTCCTGCATGCCGGATAAATTTTATTATGTCCAATTTAGTAAATAGCCAGGAATACTGAAAACTCCATGTAAAATAGATTCTGCAAATCTATTGATTGAAAACTTGATTTTTCTTTTTCTATTTTTTTATGAGTATGCTTGCAGTACATGATAATTTTCTGTTTTCAAGAAGCATATGGATAGCTGGGCGTGGTGGTGCTTGACTGTCATTGCAGCACTTGGGAAGCTGAGGCAGGAGGATCACTGTGAGTTTGAGGCCAGCCTGGATTACAAAGTCAGCTCAAGGCCAGCCTGAGCTGCATAGTGAGACCCTGTCTCAAAAAAAAAAAAAAAAAAAAAAAAAAAAAAAAAAAAAAAAAAAAAAAAAAAAAAAAAAAAAAAAACGATATGGGTTCAGGACAAGGATTTATTTTCACTTAGACTAAATTAGTCAGAAAACCATGTCTACATGCTGACAACTCCTTTTTTTTAGACAAGAGGGAATTAAACTAATTTCTATCACTCAACCAATTACATCTCTATTTGCTGAGCAAATTGGCTTCTTGGACCATTTGTTTCACTGAAACGTAAATCAAAATCTTTTTTTAAATTTGTTTTTCAAAATGTCTTTTAAAGTAAGGGAGAAAAATACGCTTAAAAGATTACTAATGGATAGATCTTTTATTTGCTCTTTAACAGGATAGTCTTAAAGGGAAATTCAATGTACCTGAATAGTGGATTTTTTGTTTGTTTGTTTGGATTATTTGTCTCCCACATTTTCTTATTTCTGTCTTTTTAACTACTTTTGAGCCCAAAGGAGAAAGACTATACCCCCCTTCTATTGGTGGGTGTTTGTAATTCTGAGATAGAATTTAAAGGTCAGTGAACTTGGATTCTAAGACAGGATCTCGTCTTTGTTTCAGTAACTTCTAGTTAAAACATAGCATTAAAAAAAAAAAAACATAGCATAAGGCAAGAAACCCTATATTAGCAGTGGCATGATTGTTGTTTGGAATAGAGAGGACATATAATTGTTATATTGGTTTCCAGATGTTGCAGATGTCTCTGAATATAATTTATACCCACCACTATTTCAAAATTATGGTAGTATTAGATTTGCTGCTACATCTAGTCATTTAATACCCAAATGAAGAACAATGTCACATTTTTTATGAAATATTTTATAAATGTATTTCAATACAATTAGTGTCATATGTATTTTACTTGATGAATTTAAAACATTTGAGGATGATTTCTAAGGCCTAATACTGTTGCAAATAAGGTGCATACAACAAAATATCAACAACATCTAAAGCAGCTGTTTTCAAACTTACAGCCAGGCACAGTGGTGCACACCTGTAATTCCAGCACTTGTGAGGCTGAGGCAGGAGAATTGCTGCAAGTTTGAGACCAGCCTGGGCTACAAAGTGAGCTCAAGGCCAGCCTGAACTGCATAGTGAGACCCTGGCTCAAAAAGACAAAAAAAAAAAAAAAAAAGAAAAGAAAAGAAAGAATCAAAAAAAAATACAATTTAGTGGCATTTAGCGTAGTCACAGTGTTGTGCAATCACTTCTTCCCTCTAGTTTCAAAATATTTTTATCACCCAGGAAGCACATTCCCTGCCTTTAAGTATCCTTTCCTGTTTCCCCCTCTCCTAATCCTTTGATAGCCACCGATCTCCATGGATTGTCACTCCTAGATACTTTGTTTAAAAGGACCCCATAGAATAGGTGACCTTTTGTATCTGACTTCTTCCACAGTATACTGCTTTTCGTGCCCATCCAAGTTGCAGACTGCATTGGACCTATGTCCTTTTCACAGCTAAGATTGCATACACATCACCGTTTGTTTATCCCACTCAACAACAAAACGATAAACAACCCATTTAAAAGTGGACAGTGGAACTAAGTACGTATTTCTCTGAGGATTATATAGAAATGAGCAACAAACATATGAGTAGATGTTCAATTTCACTGATCATTTAGGAAATGCAAATCAAAATCATCATGAAATCCTGCTCCCTAGAATGGTTACAATAATTAAAAAAATAATAACGTCTCCAAAGATGTGGAAGAAAGGACTGTGCTGGGGAAATGTAAAATAATGTACCTCAAAAGGGAAAGTTTGGTGGTTTCTCAAAAAGCAAGACACAGTACTACCAAATGACCCAGCAGTTGCACACCTAGACATATACACAGCGCAAGGAACTGAAAACCAGGCCCACACCGAAACTCAAACACAGACGCTGGTGCCAGCATCATTCCTGATATCCGAAAGATGGAAACCACCCACGTGCCCAGCAGGGGAGAATGGATGAGCAAAACTTCTCTTTCACTAGGTCATCTTGTGTTACAGTTTCTTTATTTTTCCAAAATGAATTTGATAGATAAACCCTGCTGCACTCACATTTTAAAAACTCAATATAATATTGATCGTATAAAGCAGACATTAATTTAAAAAAATAAAAAGAAGTGCCGGGAGTTTGGCTCAGCGGCTTATACGCCTATCAGGCAGGCGCAAGGTTGTGAGCTCAATCCTCGGTACCACAAAAAAAAAATAAATAAAAAATAAATAAATAAATAAAAAGAAAAAAGGAAGACATTAAAACAAAAGCAATTTGTAATAAGATAATGTGCTTTCTGATACACAAACGCTCAAGCATCGGAAGCCGAGATGCACGTAGTTATACACTTGCACCCAGGCAGAGAATCACTGTGAACTGAGTTTTAAATTCAGAATGATGGGCCAGGGATTTAGCTCAGTGGCACAAGCGCCTGCCTGACAAGCGTGAGGTCGTGCGATCGAGCCTCTGTGGTTCTCTCCAGAATTGCTGGTGGTGGCTTCCGAATTGCTTGAAAACAAATTAATCTGTTCTTAGGTGTGTTCATCTGACACTAAAAAGTAGGGGGGAAAATGTGAAAGGATGTCACTTCCAACCACAAAACAAAATTCATAGTTTGCTGCTGGTATCTTGAATGAGGTTTTAGAGGCCAGGTTTGGTGGCACACACCTGTAATCCAGCACTTGGGAGGCTGAGGCAGGAGGATCACTGTGAGTTTGAGGTCAACCTAGGCTACAAAGTGAGTTCAAGGCCAGCCTGGATTAAAAAAAAAATTAAAATTTTCATAAAGACATTTTATTGTAGTGAGCATAAACTCAAGAATACGCTCCTGGGGGCTGGGGGTGAGGCTCAGTGGTAGAGTACTTACTCTGAAAGACAGAGAACAAGGTTACCAGGGAGGTGCCGCCTCATCAGAAACGAGCTCCTATTTATCTTTAGAAGCCCTCAAGTTGGAAGCTAAAATTCCTTGCTATTTAATAGCTGTGTATGTTTAAAGTTAATGTTTATACTTTAAACAAGGCATTCAGAAATTTGTCTCAAAAGGGGCCTCAGCGTCTCAGCATTGGTCATTAAGCCGGTGGAGCGTGGGCAGTGAGGGAAGAGAGCACAGACCCAGGAAATGAATATTAGAAAGAACCTTTGTTTAGAAATAAAACTGGACCAAAAATGTTCTCTGAGGAGTGAGGCCGTCCACAGCCACGGGACAGCCAGGTCCCCTGACAGCAGGCGGCGGCCGAGGTCCGCAGGTCCAGGCTGCTGAGAAGCAAGCGGAGTGCCAGCCCGGCGAGGACCACATAGGTCACACGGATGGGGCAGGACCGGGCATCGAGCCCACTGGACACTGTCGCAGGACTGTTAGGAAGCTAAAGAGCAACAGTGACTTTCGTTTGATAAAAAAGGAAAATATGACTGATGATACTAGAAAAGGTACAAAACATTTTTTAAAGAATTTAAACTAGTATCTTACATAGTTTAAGTTTTCAAAATGGAAGTCTCTGGCCATTACTGTTTTGTTGAATTTTCTCTCTCTCCTTCCCCTCCCCTCCCTCCCTCCCCCCCCAATAGACTTTATTTTCCTGGAGAGTTTTGGGTTCACAGCAAGGTTGGGTAGAGGAAGTGGGCATGGTGGCCCATGCCTATAATCCCATCACTCAGGAGGCTGAGGCAGGAGCATCATCATGAATTTGAGGTCAGATTGGACTACATAGTGAGTTTAAGATCAGCATGAACTACACAGTGAGACCCTGTAAAAAAACAAAAACAAAAACAAAAACAAAAACAAGGTTTGGTAGAGGATACAGAGATTGCCCTACCCAACATGGGTACACATGGCCTCCTTTGAGATTGGTATCTGCGCTGATTGATTACAGTGGAAGCTACCTCAACACCTCTTGCCGCCTGGGTTCCTCCGTGTACACGGGTTCACTCCTGGCGCTGTGTATCTTATGGGTTTGGACCAATGCATCAGGATGTGCGTTCACCATGACAGTATCCCTCAGAGTAGCTTCCCGGCAGAGCTCTGCTTACCTGACAACAGAACTCTCATTCATTGTTGCTTTGGACTTCAGCCACTCAGGGACGACACGGGGACAGCTTAACTATTACACACATTAAACTCAATCTCAGAGGCCTCTTCCCTGAGAATCCTCCTCCTGGTCAAAGTAGTTTCAACAGTCACAGGAATTCTCTGCATTTAAAAAGAATTTTTTTTTTTTTGACATAGGCAGATTCTTGCTGCATAGTTCAGGCTGACATCAAGCTAGTGGCAATCCTCCTGCCTCGGCCTCCCGAGGGCTGGGATTACAAGTATGCACCACTTCACCCTGGTTTCTACACTGTTTTAGACATAATGCATCCCAAGGCAAGTTTATCATCTTATCTCCAAATTTCCTCACCTGTCTGTAGTTTCTTGGATCTAGGAATAACACCACATGACTTCCGGTTTTGGATTAAACAAAACCAAAAGCCTGCAAATTTATTTTCCATCATTGTTTCACTATTTCCAATAAGCACGTATTTTTGTTTTCAAAACCAGTTTCCTTTCTCTTTGTACTGCCAGAGAGATGCCAGGTCACCTGGTATCTGTGATCCTGGCACCACCTACACACCTTGCCTTTCATTTCTACTTCGGTCCTTCTTCCACATGTGTTACAAGCCAATTTTCCCTAAATCATACCTTTTAGAAAGTCAGCTCACTACTCAAGACTCGCTGAGGGTCCTGCGTTTTGTAAACTTCGGCAGGATTATTTAACTGCCTGAGGTGTGTTTGTCTCCACTTTCCATTTTGTAAACCCCTAGGACTCAGCATTCCTTGCTCTATGGAGCAAGTATAACAAGAAATGCCAGGGAATGAGGCCCAGCACATTAGACTCCAGACACCTAACTTAGAATGATTAAATACTGGCAAATATTCATTACTTCAGAAACTCATATTTAAAATCAGCAAAGTAGGGCTGGGAGTTTGGCTCAGTGGCTTAAGCGCCTGCCTGACAGGCGCGAGGTTGTGAGTTCGATCCCCGGTGCCGCCAAAAAAAAAAAAAAAAGAAAGAAAGAAAGAAAGAAAAAAAAAAAGAAAATCAGCAAAGACAGCATTCGGGAGACTGAGGTAGGAGGAGGGTTGTGAGCTCGAGGCTAATGAGTGCAAGGCCAGGCTGAGCTACACAGTGCAACCTTGCCTTGAAAAACTAAGACTGGGGCTTTGGCTTGGTGGCTTAAGCACCTGTTTGGCAGGTGCGAGGTTGTGAGTTCAACCCTCAGTGCTGCAAAATATAAATAAATAAAATAAAATCAGCAAAAAAGTAAACCTGGTTTACCTATTATTTTACATCATTGCTATTGTATACTCTTAAATTTGATATCAAATATTTCAATAAGTTGTAAAGAATAAAAGAGGGCAATTTAAGGAAGTGTAAGCTTACTTATTTCTTATTTACGTTTGCAGTGCTGGGTGTTAAACCCCGGGCCTGCACATGTTAAATAACCCATCTATCACATCTAAACCTCAGGCTGTCAACTTAATAAAATTCACTTTTCTTTCCAAACATCTGATAGTCTAGCAACATTTTAGAATGTAATTCACAAGATAACAGATTAGTGCCAAGATTTCATTTTAAATAAACATTCATGTTCTGAAATGCTTAATATTTTTACTAGCTTCTTCCAAACTAGCTGCACATAACCTGTAATAAAATATGTCTCCAGAGTTACAGAAAGGGATTAGTAGAAGGACCCTCGGAACTATGTGTATGCTGGATTCTCGGGAGGGAGAGATACCTACAAGCCTCAGGATACACTGAGTGGTGCTCATTTAGGGACTAACTCTCCAAGAAAATCCTTCATGCTTCCTGGAGAAGCTAACACTTTTAAGATCATGAAGCAATAATATGCCTGAAAATCAGACACCTGGAAAGTTTGGGTTTAAGAATCAAGAATCATTAAAAATACCCCAGAACCTCATTAGGAATTTGTTTAACCTCATTAGGTTAAACCAACCATGAAGTTTCTTTTCAAATGAAGAAAGAATAAAATGATAGCTGGGCGTGGTGACGCACGCCCTTAATTAGAGCACTTGGGAGGCTGAGGCAGAAGGATTCTTGTGAGTTCCAGATCAGCCTGGGCTACAAAGTGAGTTTAAGGCCAGCCTGAACTGCATAGTGAGACCCTGTCTCAAAAAATAGGGCTGGGGATTTAGCTCAATGGCGTAAGCGCCTGCCTGGCAGGTGAGAGGTTGTGAGTTTGATCCCCTGTATTTAAAAAAAAAAAAAAAAATTACAGGAGCTCCGCTACATGCCCAAAGAGCAGTTCTTCTTTGTGTGTGGGAGTCTATCTTCCTTCAGCCTAGTTGTGTGGACACATTACAAAGCCACCAGTGTTGACAAAGGTATTTTAGGATCTAGGCTGAGTCTAAGGAGTTCCCGACCTCACCCAGAGAGCTCATATGAACCTGGATGGACCAGGACCTGCAACCCTCAGGATCCAATTTCAGAAAGGGAAGGAAACTGACCACGCAGTAGGGAAGGAGGTAGACCCGGTTCGCAACGGAGAAGGCGTCCTGCGACATCTTTCCACAGACCTAGGGTCACAGCGGGTCCCCAAACAGGTGGTCTACAACAGGAAAAGAAAACGACCTTCCGTGATTGCCAGCACCACTGTCCCCTTCCCGGCACCTGTTCCCCGGGCTCAGTTCGGAGCCCACGCTCAGCTGTGCCCGCGGGACAGCGCTGCCCCGGGGACGCGGGGGAAGGTGACCTCCGCCCGGGTTAAGCAGGGCAGCGCGCAGGAGGAGGTGGCAGTCACGGCAAGGTCAGGGTGTCAGAGACCACGCGGTCCTCCGGCCGTCCCTGCGCGCCCTGCCTCCGGGGCTGAGCGGCACCCTCGGCCCTGCCCACCCCGGCCGGCGCGGAGGGCCCGGCGGGCGGCAGGGGGCGCCGGCGCGCGAGGCCGGGCGGTCGGTGCGGGAGGCCATGCGCGCGCTGCTCGGGCTGTGGCGCGGGGGGCGCGGGGGGCGCGCGGGGGCGCTGGTGGCCGGGGCGGCCCGCCGCGCCATGGCTGGCTTCTGCGTGGAGGAGCGCGGCCGGCCCGGCTCGCAGGACTTCCGCGTCTTCTTCAGTGAGTCCGAGGGG
>RJWM01020494.1:0-37042 GCA_004363535.1 Dasyprocta punctata
TCCTTTAGTATTCTTTGTAAGGTTGGTTTGTTGGTCATGAATTCCTTCAGTTCTTTGTCATGGAAGTCTCCGTTAATTTTGAAAGATAGTTTTGCAGGGTACATCAATCTGGGTTGGAAATTGTTTTCTTTCAGTGCTTGAAATACTTCACTCCAAGCTCTTCTTGGCTTGATGGTTTGTGTTGAGAAGTCTGTTGTGATTCTGATGGGTTTTTCTTTGTAGGTGATCTGTTTCTTTTCTCTAACAGCTTTTAATATTCTATTCTTGTGTTGAATTTCTGGGATCTTGATTATTATATGTCTGGGTGTAGATTTATTTTGGTTATGGTTAGCTGGGGTTCTATATGCTTCACTTATCTGAATGTCACTTCCTTTTCCCATGCTTAGGAAGTTTTCTGATATTATTTCTGTAAATAGACTTTTAATGTCATTTGTGTTGACCCCTGCTTTTTCACTCA
This sequence comes from Dasyprocta punctata, assembly GCA_004363535.1. Taxonomy (NCBI): domain Eukaryota; kingdom Metazoa; phylum Chordata; class Mammalia; order Rodentia; family Dasyproctidae; genus Dasyprocta; species Dasyprocta punctata. Next base: position 458 of record RJWM01020494.1, read on the forward strand.
CACCTTTTATTCTTAAGTTATGTTTCCTTGGGTTGTCTTGCAGCCATTGAATTGTTACTTCCAGGTTCCTTGTTATTTTTAAGAGATCTTTCCTTTTGCAATCACAAGCTGCAAACCTGTCTTCAAGGTTTGAAAGTCTATCTTCAGTTTCTTTCAAGTGGTTTTGCCAGCTTTCAATGGAGTTTTAAATTTCCTAGATATCTCTTTGAATATGTTTCATGTATTCTAAATCTTTTTTGTATTGTTCATTCAAGGTTTCCCTCATTTTCCTATACTACTCCATTTTTTAAATCTATGTCTTGTTTAGAGATGCCTAGCAATTCTTTTATTATGTTTTTCATTTTTTGTTTTACCTGAGTTAGTGTTTCTGTTCTACTTTCTTTCATAGCCTCATGAAGTTGTTTCTTTACTTCAGTTGCCATCACTTCAGAAACTTCAGGTTGTGACTCCCTATCCCTTCCATGATTGCCTCTCCTGGGCTTGCTTTGCTTGGACTGGAGGCCAGAGACTGCCTTTTGCTTCTTTGTCTTGACATATTTCTGGGTTCTTCTGGACAAGTGGGTACTGGGCTCTCAGGCACTTGCTGCATTGGTTACAATTTCTCTGAAGTGAGACTGTTTGATTCTTCTAGCAAGTGTTGGCTATGGATATCTGGTGGTGGTCATTGGGTGTGCTGGTACAGGGCTGTCTGCTGCTTTTCCCAGCCTGTGTTGGCTCCCTGATGGCTGGTCGAGTGCACGAGGGGGCAGTGCTGGCCCCCGCCTGAAGACCTGGGCTGGTCACCAGCAGGGATCCTCCACTACCGCCTCTGGAGTGTGTGCAGAAGTGGGGCCAGCCGCTGCTTCCAGACCAAGCTGGCTACCAGTAGGGAACCTCAGAGATGGCCCCTAGAATGTGTGCAGGGGTGGGGCTCAGTCCAAGCAATTTCCATGGGTCTATGCCCAACTAGGAGCTGCTGGAGGAAGCTGGGATCAGTTCTGGTTCTGGGCTTATGCAGCCCAACTCCAAAATGGCTCCTGGCCAATTGCTCTCTCCCACGGGAGGACCAAGTCCTCTGCACTCACTGCCAGGCAGTTCAGTCTTCCAGGTCTGCTGCTCTCATCCACTGCCACTCTCCGCCAATGCTGCCTCTCTCTGCAGAGGCCTCCAGGGTTGCCGCCTTGATGGTGTGTCACCAGGTTCCAATAGATCCTCTCACCCAGTGGGTCTGGCTCTGGGCGAAGGTGCTGCCAACTACCACCTTCTTCTTCATTTAAGTTTTCCTTTTTACTCTTTCTGCGGGCTTCAATTCTCACTCTAGATTCTTCCTGGGTCCAGGGGGCCCACTTCCTTCCTTCTTGTCTTCTCCATGATGCTATATTCCAGCATCTGGACTGTATCTCTCAGAGAGGCTGTTTACTCTGCTGCTTACTCTGCTGTTTGTTCTGCCGTCTTCCCGGAAGCCCCTGGAAAAACTTTCTGTCAGAGCATAATGCATGTGGTCTAGAATCCAACTGCCATTGGTGTCCTTGTTCCCAACTTAAACTCCTGAGTCTGGTCTTTACAGAATGAATTTCTAACAGCAGACTGAGCTCCAATCATAATGTCTCATCAAACTTAACTTACAGCATTCTAGAGCTGCTTCTCCAATTAACATCTTCAGTCCTTTCCAATCTCCTTACACAAGCCTGTTGCAGAGGCTTCTGCTATTTTATTTTATTTTAAAGAGTATGTAACAATAAAAACAATAAAAAAAAAACAGTGTAAAAGATACAGGACTTCAAAACATTATGAAATCAACAGTACTTACCATAATGCCCCTTGATGTCTTCAAAATAGCTGCAGATAACTTTGGACATAGTATAAATCAAACAGAACAGAATAGAATAGAAACAATAAAAACAAAACAATGAATGTGATAAAGGACTTCAAAACAAGCCAATAGTAAATCCAAAATTGCTACCATAATATATCTTGCTATCCTTGAAATAACTTCTCCTGCCGTGGGATTTAACATAATCAAACAAAACAAAAGAGAATAAAACCCAACCCAACAAAATAATGGAAATGACATAGGATCTCAAAACAAGACCATAGGGAATCAACATGGCTGCAACCCTCAGAAGGAGACCCCCTAGATGACACATTGCTTAGCGATATCCTCTGAACCTATGATCAGACCACTGGCCTTAGACTTGCAGTGTCAGTGAAACACCAAAGCACCACAGGCATCCAATTGCATTTCACCTCAATAGCTATCGTCACAACCTGTGTTTCAACAGATAAGCCAGTTGCTTGGTGGGAGGTGGTACTTCTTGTCTGCCAGCCCTCGCGTCAGAGGTGGGTCTGGCTGTTCCCAGTCTGCGGAAGGCCCGCACACGGTACCGGTTCCCAGACTGAGCTTGTTTGGTGTTGTGGCCGTTGTTCTCTCTAACCCTGGTCTGCAAATGCCCTAGACCCAGGTTTTAAAAAAGGTCAGCAGGTGTCTCTGCGGAGGAAAGGACCAGAGTCTAGGGCTCAGGACTTGTGGTCAGTGCCTCCCTGAGGCAGGGCCTGGCCCCGTGCATGGCTGGGTCTGCAGGCAGGTGGGGGCGCAGAGGCCACCAGCACCTAACCCTTGGTCCAAGGCCTCCTTCCTCACAGCTCAGTTAGGTCCTATCTAGGAGAGGCCATCTTGGGGCTGGGGGCAGGGCTCCCAGAAGCTGCAGGGGCTCAGAGGCAGCTCCACAAAGATGCAGCATTCAGAGCTTCGTCCTGAGCTCCAGCAGCAGAGGCTATTCCCAACCTGGCCTTCCCCCCTGCCCTGTGTATCTGAGTCGCCCTCAGAATCTCCACAAAAGCGGCATGCTTCCCTTAGCCCCTCCACGGGCCAAGCCTGGGAATGGGCCTCCCTGACCCAGCTCTGCCTGCCTCTGTCTCCGTCCCTGTAACCCAGAAGTGGATGGGGCCTCAGGAGCTGCAGGATAGAGGAAGTTCATGGATCTCTCCCTCCCACATCCAGTGGGGTGGTTGGATAGCGTCCTCTTTATGAAGAGGTCGTGTGTGAGAAAGTCCCATAAGAGGGCAAAGTAGGGCTGTCTGCACTGTGGTGGGGAGAAGCCTTAGGAAAGGGTGCAAAGAAGCTGGGGTACTGGAAGCGCCTAACATGTTCCTGTGGGAGCCTTTCTGTGGCCGGGGACAGGCTTCTTCCTAGGCCAACACTGAGCGAGGTGTGGGACAGATGGCCCACAGCCATCACAAGAGGTCTGTGGGACGTGAGTGGGGAGATGGTGGCAAGGCCATGGTAGTGAGGGAATTGTGGCTTGGGCACGTTCAGCTAATGATGGTGAGGGGACGTTTGTCAGGTGACAATGTAGGTGTGTATGTCTGGTGATGTTGGTGGGACATTTGTGTTGGGATAGTGGTAATGGGAGGCATTGGTAATGGGGCCCTCATGTGGATATTTGTTCTGGGATATGTTGGTTGGGGTGTTGGTGAGGGCATGTTGGTGTGGAGACGGTAAGGACGAGGCAGTGAGGGGACAGTGTTGAGAGGGTGTCGGTGAGGTGTTACTGTGAGGGATGTTCGTGAAGAGGTGATGTGAGGGGCTCTTTGTGAGTGGATATCGGGAGGCGATGTTGGTGTGGGGATGCTGAGGCGGGATGTGGGCAGGGGACACTGGTGGGAGACTGTGGGGAGCTTTGGTTGTTGTTGATTGGATGTTGTTAGGGGATGTTGGTGAGGGGATGCTGTCGAGTAGCTGTTCATGAGGGGTGCTGTGGAGGGAATGTCGAAGAAGGGATGTTGGTGAGAGGAGCAGGAGGCCTGACATAAGGATACTGAGGAAGAGATTCGTTGAGGCAATGCTGAAGACAGGATTTTGAGGAAGGAGTGTTGAGGAGGGGATATTGGTGTGGTGATGTTGGTGGGGGACAGTGAGGTAGCATTGGTGAGGGCATTTGTGTGGTGGCGCTGGAACAGAGGTGTTGATGAGTACATGCTGGTAAAAGCAGTTGGCGACAGCATTTTGGTGAGGGGACGTTGCCGAGGGGATGTTTCTTTTGGGACGCTGGTGAGGGAATGTTGTGGGGTTGTTGGTAAAGTGGTGTTGGTGAGGGAATACTGGTGTGTGGATTTTGTTGACGGGATTTTAGTGTGCTGGAAAAGGCATGTTCTTGAGGAAATGCTGGTAAGATGTCGGCATGTGCATGTCAGTGAGTGGGTATATTTGCGGGGATGTTCTGGTGTGTTGGTGAAGGGATTCTGGAGTGGGTATACTCGTGAAAGATGTTGGTGAGGGGACGATGGTGAAAAGTTGGTGTGTGCGTGTCAGTGTGTGGAGTTTTTGGTGGGGATGGTGGGAGGATGTTGGTCCGGGGATGCTGCTGAGGGGATGATATGCTCATGTCAGTAAGTGAGTACTGGCATTGGGATGATGCTATGGGTGTGCTGGTAAGGACATGTGTGTCCGTGTTGCTGTGGGGATCTTGGTAGCACTCACTTGTCTGGAACAGCTGGTGAAGGGACGTTGGTGAGCAAATGAATACTGCCGATCACTGGTTTCAGATGTCCCCTCTCTTGGACTATCTTTCTCAGTGTCTCTGGATCTGAGGTGCATGTTCAGGGCTGGGCCTCACAGACAGTGATGTCATTTTTCTTCAGAGGGATCTAGGTTGTGTGAGGTGAGCCCTGATTGGTAGACAGCCCTGTGTCCCTCTGCTTTTCCTTCCTCAGGAAGTTTCTGGTGACAGTGTGGTGGTGCAGGGCGACACTCAGGTGGCAGAGACTTATGGGGTGCATAGGTTTCTTGCTCATTGTGAGGAGGGAGGAAGGAGCCGAGGGCGGCATAACAGTTGGCATTCTCACTTCTAGCTGCAAGCTGCACAGTCCAGTGGCGGAATATTAAAAATGAGTGAGTAATGCCTTGGAGGGGACAGATGAGGGGCCACAGAGCACTGTGGGGAGGAGGGTTGCCCCGAGTTCAGGTCTTGCAGGTTGGGATGTGAGCTTATTTGGAAGCAGACATGCAGAGGACACACTGGGGTATGGCGAGCCCTAGTCCAGGATGACTGGCACCCACAGGGACAGTGAGGAAGATGGTGGTGGCTGATTCATGGCAGGCGTGGGCTGTGGAGCAGCTGTCCAAGAAAAAACATCAAGTTTCTGTAGGACTACAGTTTAGATTCATTTCTCACAGAGCAGAAATTATTAGGAAATATTAAAAAATGCAGCCACAATGGCTAATGCAGATCCTTAGGTTACAGCCTGTAACTATCTTGTTGAAACCAAGCATTTCCAGGGTGCCCAAAGGATAAAGTGAGAAGTAAAAAATGTGAAAATTAATGAAGAGAAGCCCAGAGAAACCGGGTCTGAAGAGACTGGACGAGCATGCACCAGAACTCAAAATCTAAGTGAAAACGGGAGACACGGCCCCCTTTCTCCCAAAGGTGGGTGTTGCTCCCTGCTGGTGGGAAGGAGCTCGGCAGGCGGCACTGCCGTCCACCCTGTCGTTCAAATGGGCTGCGATAAGAATGTGAAGATTTAAGTTTGAAGCAGTTAGCAGAGGGTGGCTGTGGCACTGTTGGAGCTGAATAGAGAAGAAAAGGAGCAGGACTGGGGGCTTACGGAGAGAAAGGACAGCCACTGCCGAGTTCCACCAAGAGCAAAACTCATTTCTGAGGTGGAATTAGTGGATAGTGATTGAAGTAACAGCATTTCAGATGTAAAAACAGAAACAGTGATAAAACGTGACCTTGAAACTTAGGGAATTAAGCTTGTAGCTCTCAGAACGGAAGAGTCACCTGGAAGACTCGGGGGTTCAGTGTTAAAACTACTGAGCCTAACTTCTGAGAGATGTCATCCCTCAGAAATCCCTGAACTCAAAGTACTGCTGTGTAAAATCCTGGTTATGAAGAACTGCTTTTCCTCATGTTGTAAACTAAATGGCTCAATAAAAATTTATCCACTGTCGTAAAAAAGGGAATGTGGGGAGGATTTGGACAGGCAGAGCGACACAGTCAGCAACAGTGCTTTGGAAGCCAAGAATTACTGGGGCCTGGAGCTGGTGGGCACAGAAGTCCTCCAGGGGAAACACTGCCCGCTGCTGCCCCAGGCTGGACTTGTGGCTCAGGATTGGGAGACGATGAGCACTGGAGGCCATGCGGTCTCCGATTTGTGCGGCCTGAGCTGACGCAGAGCAGTGTCTGCTCCTCCCGGAGAGCTGGCAGGAACTAACCACCTGCATAGCAGCGTTCCCAGCCTGGCGCCCACAGGCTGGAGCTGTGCCGAGCTCACGGCCCGGAAGTGTGGCAGCCAGGGCTTTGCTGCAGCCCCTGCCCCTCTGGGGACTGGGAGATGTAGGCAATGAACAGTCCGGGGCGGGTGTGGCAGGCTGCATGTGCAGTTGGTGAGACACAGGAGCTGCGGTGCCCACAGGTTCAAAGCCTTTATTGGGCTGTGTAGTACAGGGCATGGGGTGCTGAGGCTGGCCCACAGGGATCAGGGTGACAGGAGGGCCTAGGCAGGGGCTTTGGGGGTGGTAGAGGCCTTCAGAGGGGCTGCAGGTAGGTGAAGGAAGCAGGGGCTGAGGGCAGAGCCAGGAAGCAGGTACTGGGAGCCTCTGGGCATGGGGGCCTCGAGGGTGTTGTGGGCAGGATAGAGAGGCAGAAGGGGACCCCAGGGAGCTGGAGGGGCTGCGCCTCGGGCTTAGGGCCCTCTGGTCCTGGCCTCCTTGGGAGGAGGGGCTCTCATGAGCGGAGAGGCCTGGTGCACAGCCTGGCTAGCCTGGGGGGTTGGGATCTGGTTAGCACCTTGGGTGGGGTGGGCAGGCATTGCTAACAGATCCAGCGGATGAACCTGTCGAAGAAGCTGGGCTGTGTTAGGCTGTCAAAGTCCTTCTCGCGGAAGATGGCGGCCCTGTCACCCAGGCTGATCTTGGTGAGCACATCCATGTCCACATCACCGCCCACAGCCACCACGGTGGGCACCACGTTCTGCTTGCGCATGGAGTGCACCGCCTCCTCCAGGCTCTCGTTGCCAGTGACACCGTCAGTGAGGAACACGAAGGACAGCTCGGCGTGGCGCCGCGCCCCAGCCCGTGCACCACGCACCACATGGTTGATGGCGTGCACCACACCTGCACCCACGTGGGAGAAGGAGTTGAGGTAGTGGGCGTCCTCCAGCGCCTCCTGGATGACAGTCAGGTTGGCGGTCAGCGGGAAGGCCAGCTGCTGCTCCTGCAAGCCCCCGAACTGAAGCAGCGCCACCCGGGCATTGAGTGGGTCGTCATCCCTGCGCGCCAGAGTCAGGCGCTGGGCCACCTCCTCCACGAAGCGCCGTGCCTTGTGGAAGTTCTGCTCGCCCAGCCGCTCGGAGCCATCCAGCAGGAAGACGATGTCCACGGGTCGCTGTGTGCACTGTGCCACGTACAGCTCTGCGGGGAAGACGCGAGGTGGGCACAGGTGGGCAACTGGTGGATGCCAGGGGTGTGGGGGCCTATGGGCCCTCGGCCAGGTTGCACTGGGAATATGTCCCAGTCCCCTGGGCCTGCCACAACCTCCCTGGGAGTCCTCCCACCAGGACTGATCCCAGACTCAAGCTGGGGACCTAGGCAGAGGGGTCACCTCCAGGCCCTCCCGTTCACAGTCATCTGCACAAGGGCCATCTTCCGGTGGGAGGGGGAGAGGACCTCTCAAAGGCCCCTGGACCTTGTCCCTCTCTTGCCTGGCCTCAGCCTGCTCTGCCCCAATCCCCTGCAGCTGGTTGGGCCACATCTCTCCCAGTATGACAGCTGTATCCCTTCCCACTTGGTGAGAGTTTCCTGTGCACCAGCACAGTGTGGTCAGACCCTGGGCAGCAGGTGTGGGCCCCGCTGAGATTCACTGTGACCAGAGGACCCTTCCCCATGTGGCCGGTCACCAGCCCTGGTCAGAAGGGACAGTGTATAGCTGCAGCCAGGGCTGAGGCCGAGCCCTTACCTAAACACGGCTTCAGGGACCTTAGACTGGGGCCCAACCGTCTGCATTTCAGGGACACAGTTGGGTCCCTCGGGGGGGGGGAAAGGGAAGGATGATGTCACAGCCCAGGTCTTTAGACTCATTACGAATAGGGTCCTGCCCCCAGCGGTACCACCAGGATGCTCAGTGTCCCCCAGCTTGAGGGACCTGAAGCTGCAGCCTACCAGAAGCCCACTCGACTACAGCAATGCATTCCCTTTGTACGTTTCAGCTTTTATAAAGCATCCAGCATTTGCTCCCTGTGCCTGAGTACAGCCCCGCCCCAGCGAGACAGCATCTGCTGCAGACGGACACTTCCGCAAGCTTATTCACAATGTAGCTTATTTTAGTGCAAACTGCTGCCGGATCTCACTTAGCGCATCTAGGAAGTTCTCAGGGGCTGCAGGACTCGCCAAGCCCCTTGAACTAGGACCCATTCCACGGTGCTTCCCACAGACGTGGAGACGGACATGCAGAGGGCTGGCGGAGATGCCTGACATATAGAGCTGGGTTCTCAGGCTCCGCCTCCCTCTTCTGTGGGCTCCCTTCTCCTGCCTGCACCCCCACAAAGGAATCCTGGCCTGGTGCACAAATGGTGGACGGAAAGGAGTCCAGCCAGGCTGGGGTGCTCTTCCAGCTCAGGTGTCCCAAGTCTGAGCTCACCTCGGGTGGTGACCACAGCAAGGTCACCCCAGCTGTCCCCACCCCATGCTCAGCTCACACAGCCAAGGGCAGTGAAGGTCCCGCCTGGCGGGTGCGTCCTGATGCCCCATGAACTCAGGAGCCAGGCTGGGGGTGTAGATGCCCGGATGGGGCAGCTCTGGGTGTTTGACTAACAGAAGTGACACCACTTCAAATGAGTTCACGGTGTCAGGTCAAAAGGACAACCTGTCACCCAGCCCAGGGGACCTTCACACAGACCCTGTGCCTCAAGCATGCGTATGTCACCACCCTCAGTATCGATCCCCAGCCCCAAGACTTGGCTCTCTCAGCATTTGGGCTCAACCAGAACTGGGCCAGGGGGATTTCACACCCTCCACTGCGCCCCCCCCCCCACATCCAGCTCGGCCGGAGAGGGGCCACGTGGCCAGATGACATAATAATCGCTATGGACGCCCCCATCCAATTGAAGGAACTTGTGAAGGTCATTTTCGGTGACGAGGACTACGTGGGGGAGCTCAGCTGAGACTTTGTGTGGTGCGAGGCAAGGACTCCACCACCTCAGTGGAGGATCGAGAGAGGTGACATCCTGGAGTCCAGTGACCGGGTCCTCACACGGAGGAGGGGCCCAGAGACACAGAGGAGGCTGCGGGAAGGCGCAGGGAAGCAGAGGAGCCTCCCTGAGATCTGGGGGCCATGGCCCTCGAGGCTTCAGATGGGGACTAGGGACCTCCAGACCATGTGGGAAGGCAAATTCCTGCATCTGAGGCCCTGGTTAGGGGAGGCCCTGGGAAGCTACAAGCTGCAAGCTCTGTGTGGCAGCCCATGGCCTCAGCACAGCGTCAGCGCGGTCTCGGGGTCTCCCGTGATGTCCCTGTGCACCAGCTTAAAGGTGTCAATGAACAGCTGCATCCAGTCCTGCCGCTCGACCCCTGTGGCGAACTTGGCCCGCTCAGCAGTGTAGACCATCACGGCCACCAGCTGGGAGTAGGAGGCCGGGTCCTGTGTGAACTCCGTGGTGTTTAGCAACTGTTGGATCAGGGGAATGGTCCTGGGGAAGGTGGGGTCCGGACCCTCTTCCGTGCGGAGGAAGGTGACCGGGGACTCGCCGCCAGGCCTCTGTCCATCTGCAAGGGGTGTCCAGAGAAGATGTTAGGGCCTTGGGCACGTCGGGCCTCTCCACGGAGGCAGAGCAAGGACCGAGGGGAGGGCGCTGGGCAGGCGCATGCGAGGACCTTCGGCTGGTGCGGCAGGAGGTGGCAGGTGGGGAGCTGGCAGCAAGTGACAGTTCGAGGGAGGAGGCCGTGTGGCTGCATCGTGGCCATGGGAGGCCTCGAGGGATGTTCTGGGCAGAGGCTGGCCAGGCGGCCACCACTGCCTCTGCAGCTCAGGGCCACGTCCCGGGAACGTCGCCCAGAGAGAAGCGGCAACGGAGCTGAGTCCGCTGCACCACAGCCCAGCCGGCCACAGGGGCTCGACCCTCCCGCTCCCTCCGTCTCCCTGAAGCGGTGGCCTCCACTGGGAAGCAGTCATCAGCAAAGCCTGAGGTGGCTGGAGCAGCCCGGCCCCGCAGGCCCTGGCCCCCAGTGCGCTTGGGTCCTTGCGTCTGACCCCTTCCTGAGTGCAGGTCTGTGGCAGTCTCTCCCCGTCCTGCTTCTCTGTCACCCTCGGGTGTCCCAACATGGCTGAGTCGTCCCTGGCCGGGCTTCTGGGTGGATGGGGCGGTGTGGCCCAGGCTGTTCACCCAGGACCTCGTTTGTAAAGTGTGTTCCAAGGTGGCCCTGTCTAATTCACCTTGGAGCCACCCGTGGCCGTGAAGGAAGGGGCACTTGGTAAGTTTAGTGGAGGCTATGGAAGCTGGGGCAGGAGGGGTTAGGTGGGAAGAGCGGCCGAGGTCCCCGTTTCCTCCCTGCCCGCTTCACCCTGTGGAACCTGCCCAGTCCAGGTCCTGGGGCCCTGCGCCCCGAGGCCAGCATGGTATTGGTCCGACACGGTGAGAGAGACGCAGAGGGCAGAGCACACCCAATGACCGCACTCCAGGAGCAAGTGCTCAGCACCCAGGAGGCACTGCTGCGACCGCACACGGGCCCCACCATGCTGCCCAGGAGTGGCCAGGCGGGTCAGAGCCCCTTCGAGAGATAAGGTTCCGTGCCAGTCAGAGCAGGCGGGACGCTGGGCTGTGGGAGAGCTGGCTTCTGCTCCGGGATTGAACTGCACGTGGTCTGCCCCATGTGGAGCCAGGCTGGGCCCCGACCTACCTGGGGCTCAGACCTGTAGAAGGTGCCGCTCCCCTGGAGCCCCAGACCCTGCCTCTGGCAGCCACCAGGCTCACGTGACCGTTCCAGAGAGCTGCATGGAGCGGCCGCCCAGGCGCAGCTCAGCGTGAGAGGACTGGCCTGTCATGCTGCCTCACCCCACCTGCACGTAGACCCTGAGGTGGCTGCCTGTGCCCGGGGACACCACCATCTCCAAGGTGACCCCTGGGGAACCCAGGGTCCCTAGCACTCCTGGGAAGGCCAGTGCCTGGGGCCCTGGTGTTCAGTCGCCAATGGGTGGGAGGGGCAAAGGAGCGCGGACGCTGCCCCCCAGCCCCGGCCTTGGGCACCCCTCCTGCCTGGAACCTCAGGCTGGGAGATGAAGGCTGCTGGTAGGGTTAAAGTGAGCAGTCGGGAGCTGTGTGGCTGTTGGTACGGCTGCCTCAGAAGTCTCGCAGCAGCCATTTCGTCCTCCAAACCTGGAAGATGCGCCCACCTAGCGCATCGGGAGACTTGGAGGCCAGGAGCAGGGGCCCCCTCCCTGCAGAATGCCCATCCCCAGCCCAGCCCAGCTGAGGACCACACAGCCCACACCGGCCGGGTCTGGTGCTGAGCTCTCCCTGTACTGGGCCCTGGGGCTGCGAATCCTAAGGGTGTTTCCCTGGGGAACGTCGCTACAGCACACGGCCTTGGGTCACTTGAGTCCCTAGCTGGCCCTGGCAGCTAGCAGGGAGGCTCCCAGTGCTGCTCTGCCAGCCTGCGGTGGGGGATTGGGGAGCCCGCATTACCTGTTTGGCACGGAAGTTCTGGGCACACGATCTGAGGGTCTGGAAGAGAGGAGAGAGGCCCTCAGTGGCTGCCCAATGGCTTGCCCTGTGGTCAGCGCTGGGTCCTGCTGGCCAGCTGGTCAAAGGACCCTCTCACCTGGGCAGAGGTCTTGTTCTTACCTGGGCACAGGGCTGTCTCACTTGGGGCTGAGCACGGGGCCTCTCCACCTCCCATGCTTGGGCACAGGCCCCTCCCCTGGGCGTGGGCCCCCTCTCCTGCACATGGCATACCCTCTCCTGAATGTGGACTCCCTCTCCTGCGCATGGGCCCCCTGTCCTACATGTGGGTCTCCCCTCCCACATGTGACATGCCCTCTCCTAGACGTGGGCCCCCTCTCCTGGAACTGGGGCCCCCTCTTCTGGACATGGGTCCCCCGCTCTTGGACGTGGACCTCCCTCCCCCTGGCATGGACACCCCCTTTCCTAGGTGTGGCACCCCTCCCCTGGATGTAGGTTCCCTCTCCCGCACGTCGGCCCCCCTCTCCTGTGCATGGTATCCCCTGTCCTGGACGTGGGTCCCTTCTCCCGTGCGTGGGCCCCCTCTCCTGCACGCGGCACCCCCTCTCCTGGATGTGGGTCCCCTCTTCCACACGTGGGCCCCCTCTCCCAGGCGTGGCACCCCTCCCCTGGGTGTTGCCTCCTCCCCTGGATGTGGGCCCCCTCTCCTGCGCATGGACCCCCTCTCCCGGACATTGGCCCCCTCACCTGGGCACAGCACGTCCTCCATGTCGTCGATGAACTTCTCGGCCACCAGGTCGGAGAACAGCGTCATGTTGCGCACCTGCTGTGGCTTGTCACAGGCGATGGAGTAGAGGTTCTCACTCTCGTGCCTCTCGTGGAACATGTCGCCGATGCCAATGGCCGTCACTGTGACGTCGCGGTCGCACAATGCCCGCAGGTTGAGGTCGTCGTCACGCGGGTCGTGGCGCCCGTCCGTGATGACCACGGCGAACACGCGTGTCTTCTGGCGCCGGCTCTCCTTGATGAGCTGGTTGTAGGCAAACTTGAGGGCAGAGGGCGTCCAGGTGCCACCTGCGATCCACTCCAGGTTCTTGACGGCTTCCTTGAAGCTGGACAGGGAGTCGATGCGCTCGTCGTCCAGCTGGATGGCCTCGAAGGTGCCCTCGTGGCTGTACTGCACCACGCCCACGCGCGTCCCTGCAACAGGCCGGTGTGAAGCGCCCCAGGGCCAGCGCAGCCTCCCTGGTGCAAGGTGAGGAGGCGCTGCCAGGGCCGCCCCCCCAACTGACCCGTCTCTGACTTGGGGTCCTTGGCAATGGCCCCCAGCCTGTTGACCACGTTGATGACAAAGTTCTTCTCCAGGGTGAAGTTGGTGTAGCCGATGCTCTCGGAGCTGTCGATGACGAAGACCACGTCCAGGGCACCACAGCGCTTCTCGCAGTCTGGGGGGCGGCAGGGTCAGAGGGCAGCGGGGTAGGGCCGCAAGAGACCCCCAGGCTCTGGAGGGGATGCGGGGGAGGACTCACCACAGCACCCGCAGGTCTCCCTCACGTAGGTCATGACGTCACACTCCTGCAGACAGCACAGGGCAGCGCCTCAGGGCGTGTCCCCTGGAGGGTGCCCACCCGGCCGAGTGAAGCAGAGACGAGGAGGGAGGTGGCTGGCTATGACCCGCGCTCCCTGGCCCTGCGCTCCCCCGGACCTCACCCTGCCCAGCACCCCAGGCTGCTGCCCCTGCTGCTAGTGTTTAGGAGCAAGAGGGGCACTTTCAGACAAGGGTGCTGCCAGGCGAGGTGGTGCACGCCTGTAATCCCGGCTTGCGGGAGGTGAGGCAGGAGGATCGCTCTGATTTCAAGGCCAGCCTGGGCTACATAGTGCGTTCAAGGCCAGCCTGAACTACACAGGGAGACCTGTCTCAAAAAGACCAAAACAAAACAAAGCAACAACAAAATAAAAAACAACCCCCAAAATGAAACAGAACAGACAAGCATGCCAAGTCTATCCTGTGACACCTACTGTGAGGCCGGGGTCTCCGGGGGGACCAGGCTCACCCTGCAGGAAGGAAGGCAATGAGGCACGACAATGACCGGGCCACTGCCCAGTGGACCTGGCCCTGGGCCAGCCCTGGTGTGCAGACAGGGTTGGGGACCACCCACCTCAGGTCCGGGGTCTCCTCTTGGCCCCCGAGGGCCTGGTTCTCCAGGGGGACCGGGGTCAGCCTGTGGAGGAGAGGACAGGTGGGCTCAGCCATGCGCTGGTGGGTCTCTGCCCCTGCAAGCAGCCCTGTCTTGCTTCCGAGTATGGCTGATGTTACCCTCACTGGGGAACACCCAGGCTCTGCCCCTGGGGCGGGCAGAGGGCCCTGCAGAGTGCATAGGAGTTTGGTGATGACTCAGGCAGCAGACCCCAGCCGTGTCTACTCTCACCCCAACCATCCACTTGCCACTGTCCCTCACGCCCCAGTCCACCACCCACCCTCACCTGTCCATCTGCACCCATGTGCCCACCACCGTCCAACCACCGTGCCTCTCTGCCTGTTCGTCTGCCTGTGCGCTCACTGATGGCGCTCCATCTGTCCGTCCACCCAGTGTCTACCCCGCCTGAGCTCCGTCCTGCCCTCGCACTGCACTGCCTGCTGGGCACCTGGCCTGGCCCGGGCAGTGCAGTGGAGGGGACACGAGGCGGTGATACGGGAGGTGGGGCGGGACGATGGGAATGTGAGCTGCGTCCTGTTTGGGCCGGCACCCAGCACGAGTGGACGCAGCCAGCTGCAGTCCCTTGCTGCACTCAGGCCAGGCCCCGCTGCAGGGTGACCATGACACTCACAGGCTCCCCCTTTTCGCCTTTCCTCCCAGGTCTTCCCTTCATGCCGAAGTCTCCACGGCCTCCCTGTGGCAGGGACACACACGTTAGTCTGACTGGGGGTGTTGGTCTCCAGGCTCCGCCTACCTGCGGAGACCTTCAGCAGCTTGCTAGGGGCTGACCGCGCTTGTGAGGAGGGACACACTGTGCCTCGGGTCTGCTGAGGGGCACAGCCGAAGCCCAGTGTTGGCCCAAAAGGGACCTGGCTGTGGCCCCGACCACCATGCATGGCTGACTGGCTGTAGGGCCTGGCCAGGGCAGGGGTGCATCCATGGAGGCCACCGTGGATGTGGCACGTAGACCCCCACCCTGGGAGTGGGGAGGGGCCCAGACAGGCAGGGCCCACGTACCTCTGGGCCGGGCGGGCCGGGCTCGCCTTTGTCTCCCTGGGAAGGAAACGCAGGTCTGACTCGCTTGCCCCACGGAGCAGGACTCGCATCAGCATCCACACGGGGCTCACCCCTCGCCTCAGCAGGGGCCGTGCGGCACCATCTGCACCCACACCGTCCCCGAGGCCGGGCCCCCTTCCTGCCCCCTGACCCCAACAGAGGAGGCCTTCAGGGCCACTGAGAGCAAGACCCAGCCCTGTGGTAGCCCCTGACCCACGCCCAGACTCACAGGTGTCCCACGGGGTCCTGGGTAGCTGAAGCCAGGCCTGCCGAGGTCTCCCTGGAGGAAGAGGCAGGGTCACTTGGAGTGCACCATGAGAGGGGTGGAGACAGTGGCCCAGTGCTGGGACGGAATGGGTGTGGGGAGCTGGCAGCACTGCCTGTGCTGTGAGTGGAGCCTGCCAGGCAGGGCACTGCAGCCCCCATGGGGAGGGGGACCTGGGACACCCCACAGCCCCCACCCCATCCCAGCCCAGGGCTGGAGCTGAGAGGGGAGCGACTGCACCCCGAGAGAGGCACAGAGGGCCTGCTGCACCCTGTCACTGTCCAGTGCCCTTTACCACAGGCCCTGCCCAGGGGAGGCTGTACCTTGGGGCCTGGCTGTCCTGAGTCGCCACGGGGCCCAGCATCACCGGGGTCTCCCCGAGATCCCTGAGGCAGGAGAGAAACTAGGGGTCAGCACAGTTGCTGTGACAGGGACAGATGGCACCCAGGGATCTCAGACCACCCCAGGTCAGCTCTGACCCACAGGCTATGGGGTCCCAGGCTCCCTGCCCAGCCCCCAGGATGGGGCTGGTGGAGAGGGACCTGCGGGGGTAGGTCCTGGTCCATGGCCATGGATCGGTGGCCTGCAGCCAGCAGTGCTGCCCACAGATGGAGCCCAGGATCCTGGGGGTGGGGTGCAGGTGGGGTGCTGGATACTGACCTGCTTCCCAGGCTCCCCGAGTGCCCCCTGGGGGCCTCTGGGTCCAGGCAGCCCCCGGTCTCCCTGCAAAGGAAGGAACCAGGCTGTGTCCTCTTGGTGGTGTCAGAGACCTAGAGGTCGGGTCTGGGGCAGAGCCCAGCCCCTGATGCCTGGGGGCTGCTGACCTGGGCCTGCCTCAGCCATGACCTCAGGTCCTGGTGGGGCCTGCAGGTGGCATGGGGCACAGGCCTGGCTCTCCTGCACACCTGCCCACCCAGCCCTCTAGTACCTTGGCTCCTTTGCTGCCGACCTCTCCGGCCAGGCCACGGGGCCCCTCAGGGCCAGGGTCGCCCTGTGGGAAGACAGCTGGGTCAGGTCACAGCTGGGGACAGTGTGGGGTGTGTGAGGTAGGGTCTGACAGGTTGTCCGGGTAGATGCTAGAACAGGGGTGCGCCCCACCCCACTGCCCTGTCTCCACTGGCCACCTTGGCAGGACAGGCCCCCCGGCTCTAGGGATGTGAGGAGCGGCTTGTGCCGAAAGCCCGTCAGCGTTGTCCTCCAGAGCTTGCGTGTCTGTGCCAGGGACCCGGTGGGGCGGGGCCGCGGGCAGCCTGCACTGCTGTGCATGGCCTGTGTGGGGTGGTGGGGTATGCCCTCCAGAGCTGGGGATGAGAGTCCTGCCTATCTGCACCCCCACTCTTCCTGACCCCGTTGGGAGCAGCCCTCAGCCCCACCACAGGGAGGCCCCTTGGCATTTGGTTCTCCTGACAGATTGGATGGGCTGAGGCCTGTGAGTCCAGTGAGATGGCAGTGCAGATGTGGCTGGGGCCCAGCAGCCTCCCGAGGGACTCACCTTCTCCCCCTTGGGGCCGTCGCTGCCTGGGCTGCCCTTGGTTCCAGGGTCTCCCCTGCGCCCCTGCAGGGACAGACGTGTTAGTGGCCACTCTGACTCTGCCCTCCCTGGGGGTTCTGGTCTGTGGGTTCTGCCCCTAGTGGATGTAAGCGGTGTTGGGGGTCCTGCTCCTGCGGAGCTGGTGTCTGAGGGACCAAGACTCTTCAGGCTGTGTCTCCTCACAGATCAGCCTGGGGGCTGGGTGTCTCCCCAGTTCAGACCTGGGGACCCTGATGCCCTTCCACAGAAGAGGGCTCTGCCTGCTCTGGACCCCGGATCTGGGGCTGTGGGGGTCGGGCACTCACAGGTTCACCTTTAGGTCCACGGGGCCCAGGGCCGCCCTTGGCTCCTTTCACTCCTGGACTTCCAGGAGCTCCACTGTTGCCTTGGTAACCCTGTACAGGAGAGGGGACAATGCAGCTGCTGTGAGCAGGTGGCCCTGGGGTACGTGGTACCTGGCAGCAGAGGATGGAGTGGCTGCCTGTGCTCGGCACACCCTGGTCTTTCCCTCCTCACACGCATGAAGGCAGAGCAGCTGGTGTATGGGCCGTCATTCTCAAGGGGCTCACCTTGCTTCCTTTGTCACCAGGGTCTCCTGGGGGACCCCTGCGTCCTGGGCGTCCAGCATCCCCCTGCGGGGGTTTGGAAAGATTAGCTCAGCCCTCTGTAGGGAGGAGCAAGACTTGGGGGGTCTTGGGGGTCTCATGCCTGCTCCCCACATCCTTGGAGCACCCAGGATGTCAGGTACTGGGTGGGGTCTGCTCCCTCCAGAGGGTACAGGTGACAGGGACACGCAGGGCAGAGTCTGGGGTCTGGTCTCGGGCAGCTAGGTCAGAGCTGCCCAACCTTGGGGCAGTGCGCTCCCTGCAGGGGCTCCTGGAGGCACTGGTCGTGCGTGGCTGGCTCTGGGCACAGGCACTCTCTGTGCCAGGGCTCCCTTCTCAGTGTCACCCACCTTGGCACCTTGGTCTCCTTGCTCGCCCGGACTCCCGGCGTCCCCTGGGTACCCGTCAGGGCCCTGGAGGAAGAGGAGGTATGGTGTCGGCCAGGCAGCAAAGCCTGTCCTCTGAACCTCAGGGTGTCTCCCACCTCGTTGTGGGGCCCAGGCTCCATGAGACCCCCACCCATGAGGATGGCTCTGATGAGTGGTCCCACGGCACCCAGCCCAGCAAAAGCCCCTGAGGGCTGTGGCCAGGGCTGGGCAGGAGGGAGGAGCCAGGTGCCTCAGAATCCTCACCCGGTCTCCGGGATCTCCCTTGCAGCCTGGGGGTCCAATGCGGCCCAGCTTGCCCTGTGGGAGGAAGGGCGGAGGAGAAGTCATCCATTTCTGGGCCCAAGGAAGGTGAGCAGGCGTGGCTGGCCACCACAAAGGGCAGGGGGGGGGTGACATCCTAACGGCTGCCCCATTTTACCTCCGTAGAGGGGCTTCCTGGGAATGAAGCTGGGGCAGTGTGCCCCGTGCGTGAGCGTGCGTGCGTGTGCATGTGCAGCCAGGACCGCACAGGCTGAGGCTCACCATACCTTCTGTCCATCGGTCCCATTCTTGCCTGCCAGGCCAGGGGCTCCCTGGAAAGGAGGTTGGGGGTCATGAGCGCTGATCCTGGTCCCCTCAGCAGCGGGGAGGTGGGTGCCGCCTGCTTACCTTCCTGCCGTCAGCCCCAAATTCTCCCTGTGTAGGAGGGAAGCGGGCATGAGCTGAGCTCCCAGCATCGGACACCACCATCTCTGGGCAGCAGGAGGCCGGAGAGCCCCGTCTGACCAGCCCAGCCCCCGCCTGCCCCAGAAGCATCCGTGTGCGACTCTGCCACCAAAACTTACCTTCTCTCCTTTGAGTCCAGGCACACCCTAGGGCAGAAGGAAGGGTGGGGTCACCAGGGCACCCTGGGGTCCTGGAGGGTGGGGTTGGGAGGACAGGCTGATAGCATGAAGGGAGGGGGGCCATGTCTGTAGCCTGGAAACTGTGTGCAGGCTCTGAACACAGGCTGGGCAAGGGGCCAGATGGACACTCGGTTTTGGGGTGATTTTCAAACCACACAGGTAACAGGGTGGGGGAGCCTGCCAAAGACAGCACAAGGTCTCCTGAGCCAGGCCCCCTGCCACCCAGCGGAGCTTACCTTGGGTCCTGGGAATCCGATGGGGCCTTCAATGCCAGGGTCTCCCTGTGAAAGAACACAGACCTGGATGAAGCCCCGGCTTTGGGGTGTGGGAGGGCAACTGGGGGCACGGGGTGGGAGTGCTCACCTGTCGCCCCTTCTGTCCGGGCTCTCCTGGCTCGCCCATGTTGCCCTTGGCACCCTAAAGACAGATGGTGGGAAAAAGGGTAAACTGAGGGAGGGTGGAAGAGTGGGCGATGGGGACCTTGTTGGCTCCCGACAGGGGGCAGGTCAAGGGCCACTGGCAGACTCCAGGTCTTGGAGTCGGTCGGCCACCCCCGAAGCGCCAGCTGCTGGACTCTTCTCTGAGCACCAGGAAGCCGCCCTGCAGAGGGGCTCCCTTCTGTATCTGCTGCTGCGACCGCAGGGCTCTGATCGTCCCAGGTCTGCGTGGCATTCATGGTGACATTAATCCCTTGGAATGAGGTGGGGACCCCAGTAACTGCACATAGATCAGGGCTCAAGATGCCATCTGAAGGCTGCACACCCCTGGAATGGAATTTACTGATGGCTGCACCCACTTATTACTGTGCTTCCTGTTCGGGTGCAGAGGGGCAGAGGAGCGGGGAAGATCTGAGGAGCAAACAGGGTGCTGAGCACGGAGGCTCCGGTGCCACGACCGTGCCCCACTTCGGGCCCTGGGAGTGTCGCCCGACGTGGGTGGCCAGGCTGCCCACGTTGGTTTCACTCTTGGTTGTGGCAGGGTGGGCTTTGCTGCCAGGACCAGAGACACCAGGAGGGTAGTGGAGAGGGTTTGGCCAGTGCCCTGGGGATGTCGCTTCAGACCCCTGCTGGTCTAGCAGCTGTCACCATGATTGGGAAGAAGGCAGTAATTTCCTCTGAGAGTTATTTTAAATGCTTAGCCCTGCCTGTGCCTTGAGGTTTCTGACATGAATGGTTGGGGTTTCAAAACCTCCAGGAGTGGAGTCTAGAAATTTCTGTTCCATACACCTCTGAGGTTAGGAACGCAGGGGACCATTCAAAGCAGGTTCCGAAAAACTTGCTACTTAATAAACCACACAGTGGGTGCTCTCTATAAGTCAGCAGCAGTGTCCCCCAATATTGTATTTTGCATTAGACTACCTGAGTGTGCTTGCTTGCTTGGCAAGTGTTTTAATGGTATGGCTCACATCTCTTTTGTAAAAAGTCTTTTCTCAAAATGTTATTTAAAAGGGGGTGGACAGATCTGAGTTTCCGTTTCTTAGGATGGGATGTATTAGACATCGGCTCTGTTGGCCTCAGATGGGGCTGCAGGGTCTCACCTTCTGTCCACGGTAGCCCTTGGGGCCAGGTGGTCCCGGGATCTCCAGGCAGCTCACCTTGTAGCACTGAAATGAGAATGGACGGTGGAGGGACAGCAGCTCAGCCGGTGGGAAGGATCGCTGGTGGGGTACAGGTCCAGGGCACACATGGCTGGGACTCTCAGAGGGGCCCCCAACATGCCCGTCAAGTTGGAGGACCAGAACGAAGGAGCAGATACTTGGGGCCCTGGGTAGGTGGGGCCTTCCTGGCTTCCTGGCCCATGGATTGTAGCAAGAATGATGGAGCAACTGGTGCTGACCAGGCTCCATTTGTGCCCAGGGCTGAAACCACGAGCCGTGAGCGCTGAGCAGGGCCCCAGGCACCTGCTCCCTTTCCCTAGAGCCAGAGCTGGTGCACAGCACATGGCACACGGGTGTCACAGACGTCTGAGGATGTACGCTGCCACTGCCTGACCTGGCTGGGGTGGGATGCAGCTGCCCACCAGGGCCACGACCCTTGGCTCCTACACTCAAGGACAGCCTAGCTCTGACCCCAGCAGTCTGGCTGGGTGGGAGTCCTTGTCCAAGCCCTGAGATTTGGGACCAACACAGAGCAGATGATTTTGCTCCTTCTCCTCCACAAGTAGCTCCAGCCCCCGAGAGCCAGAGGTCTGAGTGGTGCTTGCTGGCGTCTTCGGAGGTTGCAGGCAGCAGGCTCAGGCAGACAGGAGAGGGAAGCGCCACTTACCTCTCCGTAGGCTTCGTGTTTCTGTGGAAAGACAGCAAGACCGAGAGGGCACGGTCAGCAAGCACTGGGCTCCTGCGGTTGCCCGGCCTGGTGGGGTTGCTCTGTCCCGCCCCACAGAGCAGGGCCCACCACTCACCATGACCTTGATGATGCGGTTGATGGTGTCCTGGTCGATCTCGGTGGAGTCTGGCCGCATGGTGGCGTAGTTGCTGCGGTAAAGCTCGTGCGGGGTGCTGGCGATGTCCCGCAGGCCCTGCTCATTCAGGTTCTGGTTAGGCGCCACAGCGAAGAGCCGGATGCCTTCATCTCGGGCCCGCTCGGCCTGCAGCTTGATGCCACCACATGGGCTGCCCGTGACGTGGCCGTCGGTGATGACCACGGCGAAGTTGACACCGCGTACCCCCGACCCGCGGATCTCCTGGGTCATGTTGGCCAACGCGCAGTCGGTGAAGGTGCCCCGGCGGAAGGAGGTGATGCCCTGCAGGCTCTTGGTGAAGGAGGCTCGGTCACTGTCCGGCCGGCTGAACACCTCCACCTGATCGGAGAAGTGTAGCCCACCGTAGCGCCAGCTGAGCGCCACCTGGTCCAGGTAGAACTCGTTCTGCAGCTGGCTGATGAGCTGTGGGACGAACTGCTGCATGTGGTAGAGCAAGCTGTCGGTGGGTGACTGCATGGCCACACTCTCGGAGGTGTCCAGTACGAAGTACACGTTGACAGGGCAGTCGGTCTTCTCTGAGGACACGGGGTGTCATGGTCTGCCTAGTGGCCTCCCTTCCCACCCTGCAGCCACCCTGCCCAAGCCCTGTACCTGGGCAGCTGTTGGTCCTCTCAGAGGTGACGGTGTCAGGTGAAATGACCTCTTGCTGCTGGGCATGGAGGGCCCCCAGCAGCCCCCCGATCAGCAGTGCTGAGAAGGGGCCCTGCAGCATCGCAGCAGCCACCTTGTGTCTCATTCCTGCGAGGGAGGGCACACTGCAGGTAGTGCCATGGAGACACTGCCACCCCACTATGTAGGGTGCCTGGCCAGTGTGTGGGAGGCAGGGGCATGGTGCACAGTGTCGCTGCCTCTGGGCTGCAACCCACACGCCCCCAACCCTCAGTGGGGCTGCCCACCCACAGTGAGTTCATCTGGGCTCAGCTCTGGCCCCATCGAGTGGGATGGAAGCCCAGGGCCGCCTTCTCACCCACGCTCCCACCCATTTGCACTAGAAGCAGGAGGAGGGAAGAAGATGCTGCTCTGCCTGGTGGCTCCCAGTTCCTGTGTGTGAGCTGGGCCAGGAACATGCCCTTAGGCCAGCTCTCCTTCACTGGGGACACTGGTGAGGATGGAGGGAGGTCCGTGCTGTCCAGACCTCGTTATTACTAGCACAGTTTCACATCAGGATCCCGCCAGTCAAGTCCCAGTGAGCCAGTGGTGTGGCCTGGGCTCTGGCATGAAGCCTGAGGAGGCCACCTGCAGGGGCCCGGAGCTGGCTGTGTGGTCCCTCCTGGCTTGGTCATGTGATTTGGGGACCCCAGAGTAGGGCTGGCAGCCACTGGGTTGAATGAGCACAGGAGCTGTTGGAAGCACCCACACCCATGGGATACAGAGCTAGCGTCACCCTGCTTCTGCACGCATGTCTACCCAGGCTGACGGGGGGCCTGCAGAGGCTGTGTCCCGTGTGGCTGGTGGTGGGGGTGGGAGGACATGTGTTAGAATTGGTTTCCACTGCCCACAGCCCTTGCCTGCCTGAAATTCTTCCCCATTTGAGTCCCTGGGAAGCTGCTGAAAGTGAAGGAGTCCCCTCTAGAGCACAGGTGTTAGATGGCTTTAGCTGGAGAGAGCAGTGGAGCCAGGGAGCCACAGGGTTGGTACCAAATGTGACTGAGGATAAGGAGAAGTTATCAAAGAGCTTGGAAGAGAAAGAGAACAAAGGAGATGGAGGAACTGGTGAGGGACAGACTTCATATCTGGAAATGAGCGGGCAGGAGGCAGATGGCCTGGAGAAGTGACAGGGACAGAGCTGCCAGCCAAGGACCAGGGAGCCAAGGAAGCGAGGCCACGTGAAGGGGTAGTGGGAGCTGACGCTTGGTGTGAGAAGAATTCCAGAGCTTCTGCACAGGGAAGTGCAACACCATCGCACAGTGCAAGAAGGGCCTCCAGGGAGCTCTCAGGGGTGCCAAGGCGGGTGCCAGCCATGTCCTTTCACACCTTTTGCCGTCCAGCCTGTGCATGAGGACAGAGCGTAACTTCCATACCACAGCAGCACCTGGCTGTCCCTAGTGCGGCTTGCTAAGGGGGAGGCCGACTGCCACAACACGTGGACGCAAGGTGGGCACTGAACTGGTAGCAGATCCTTCAGCCCTGGTCAGCTTCCCAGTCATCTCAGCCAGGACCTCTACTGCCCATGAAAGACCCAGGGCCCATGCGGCCCAGCAGAGCCTGCCCAAGCTCCTGACCCAGAGACGTGAGATTGTACCGAAAGCTGCTGATTCTTTTCTGTCAGTCACAAGCGATCAGAAAGTGTTATGGGAAAAGTACTGTTTATGTCAGCAAGAAAAACAAAGCAAATCCAGGGAACAAAGTTAACAAGAATGCACAAGACTTAGGGGAAAAAGATTCAGCTTCCCCCCAATCCCAAGGATGAAGCTTGTCTTTGGATAAATCATCTAATATCTTAGCAGATATTATGAATACCAGAAATTTCTAACTCATCTATAATTGAATGCAATTTTAATTAAAGTCTCCAAGAGCAACTTTTGTTGCTAAGAGTTGGCAAAATCAATCTAGGTTCCACCTGGAGGAGTAAGTAAGAGTAGCTAAGAAAAGTGCAAGAGGAGTGGTGAGAAAACAGGGCTATAGAGTCTAAATGGCCCAGGAAGCTGAGATAGGGACCTTCCCCAACCTGCGTGAGACCCAGGACCAGCGCCACCTTGGGGAGGAGCTCTCTTGAACTCCAAGGCAGCAGTAGAGAGAATGAGATCAGGAGCCGGGCAGCTCCTCTCCCAGGGTGCAAGTCAGCTTCTCATTTTCTTAAATTATAGGTATTTTGAGAGTATATAATTATATGGATACATTTTAAGAACTGTCATATTGTTATGGATTAAAAACTGGTGGTCAATTTAACACCAGCTGAATTAAATTGGCATGGTACTGAGTACAGATGGCCCACTTGAGGAAAGTTGTCAGCATAAGTGGAGACGTGGAGAAGAGTGAGGTGTTGTGGGTTCTCCTAAGTGTTGCTGTTTCGAGCCATTGGTTCTCCTGGAGTAGCTTGTCATGCTGGCTTCCCCAACATGGATTTGGCCATTATTGTTGGAGGATCTTGGGACCTTGTCGCTGAGAGTGGCTGTAGTTCACTTTGGAGAGCTCTGCTCCTCACATTGAGCATCACTTCCTGGCTCCAGAGGAGAAGATGTGTGCATTTAATCTCCAGGAGAAGCTTGTCACGCTGGCTTCCTGGCATGTACTCGACTGTTCTCATTGTCAGAGGAGCTCGGGACCTTGCTGTCGCTGAGGATGGCTGTGGTACTTTTCAGGGCATCTCCCCTCCTTATTTTGAGTGTGACTTCTCAGTTCCAGTGTAGAACCTTTAACTTACTGACACAGCTCCTTCACCCTACTGGCATTGACTTTCTAGCTTCTGCCACTGACCTTTGGCCTTCCCAGTGTAGATCTGTAAAACAGACTGGCGTGGGTCCTTAACGTGGGCTCTTAGATTTCCAGTTGGATTTGTGGGAGGCATTGTCATGGGCTCCAGGTCTTTAGCTGGACTCATGCAGAATATTGCTGTGAGATCCAGGCCCTTGGCTGAATACTCTGGATCTTTAGTGTTGTGGACAAATTTTTCTGCACTTTCTTGTGTTTAACTGTGGATGACCATCATAACACAGTATTATAAATTCTGTGTCCTGTATGTAGTTGTTCTTCCTGTAACCCCTGACTACAACACATATCTTCTCTTATTGAGAATTTTATTAATATACATTATTAATATACAATTTCCTTCTTTGTCTCTTGTAACCTGTTTTGACAGCATAGCTACTTGTGCTCTCTTTGCTACTCAATGGAATATCTTTTCCCATCTTTTCACAGTCCACAGTTAAACACAGCCTATTTGTGCCTCTGGAACTAAAGTTGGTCTCTTATATACAGCAAAAAGGTGGATTATAGTGTTTTGAATCCAGTCTGACAGTCTCTGTCTTTTGATTGGAGAATTTCACCCATTTACGTTTAGCATAATTACTGACGAAGAAGACTTTTGTCACTTCATATCTGTGATAGCATTGTGTTCCTAGATTTCTGTATCACTGTCTCCTTTTGTGTTTGATTTTGGGTAGCAAAGTATTTAAATCCTCTTCTTATTTCCTTTCTATTTATTACTTATTTTCTTTGTGCTTACTATGGGTGTAACACTTAACATCCTAAAATTAAAACACCTGAATTTAGGCTAACTTTAACTTTAATAATGTACAAAAGTGGCTCCTTGAATGGCTCTTTGCCCACCCTTTTCATTTATTGATGTCACAAAATTACATCTCCATACAGTTGTCCCTCCACGAGATACTAATGGGGTTGGTTCCAAGCCTCTTGTGGATATCAGAATCCAAAGCTCAAGTCTCTTCTGTAAATGGTGTGGTATTGGAGTCTAATCTGTACTAATCTTCTCTTTCCTTCAAATTATCTTTACATTGCTTTCAATGCCTAGCACAGGGTAAATGCTATGCAAACAGTAGTTATACTGCATTGTTTAGGGGACAGTGACAAGGAGAGAGAGTTCCATACATGTTCAGTAGAGCCAAAATTCCTTTTCAAATATTTTCAGTCTGCAGTTGATTAAATTTGTAGATGTGCAGTCTAGTTATGGGGGACTGGCAACATATTGTGTCAAAGCATAACTACTTTTAAGGGATTAGTTTCTGAAATTATGCAGCAAATAAAATGTGAAATTACAAGTTGCAGTTACAATATTAGCTTTTAGACTGATTTTTTTAAAAAGTATGATTTAAAAAGTATATAGAAAATGAAATGAGATGAACTGCATTGCTATGAAGATACAAGCTTTTGCATTCGCCTGTGTGTTCACCTTTATTGAGACCCTTATACCTTCATGTGACTCTGATGCTTATCTAACACCCCTCATTTCAACCTTCAGGGCTCCTACTGGCATTTCCTGCAGGATAGGTCTGAAAACCTACCTCCCTTCCTTCCTCCCTTCCTTCCTCCCTTCCTTCCTTCTTTTCCTCCCTCCCTTCCTTCCTTCTTTCCTTCCTTTCCTTCCTGTCACTTCTGTTGATCTGCATATGCCTTACTTTTTTCCTTAGTTTTAAGGGACAGTTTTGCTGGATATAGGCTTTTTGGCTGACAGTTCGAATGTGCCAGCTTGCTGCCCTCTGGTCTCTGAACTTCGGAAAGAAATTTGCTGGTGTCGTATTGAGGAGACTTTGTATATAATGAGTTATACACACCTCAAAATTGTTGTCTACAAAATTCTCTGTCTTTTGAGCTTGGTTATACTGTGTCTCAGTGTGGGCCTCTGAGTTCATCCTGCTTGGAGTTCATGAGATTCTTGGATGTTTATATTCATGTCTTCCCTCAAATTTGTGACATTTTCTTTCAGTCATTGTTTCTTCACGTATTTTGCCCCTTTGCCTTCTCACCCTATGGGATTCCTACAGTGCACACATCAGGAATCTACATGATGCTCCTTGGGACCAAAGTCCCTTACTCTGTTCACTTTTCCCAGCCTTTTTTCTTTCTGTTCTTCAGCCTCAATAATTTTTACTGCCATGTATTTAAGCTTGCTGATTCTTTCTTCTCCCTGCTCAAAGCAACCTTTGACTTTAAGAGAATTTCAATTTCAGTTGGATTTTTCAGCTCCAGATCTTCTTCTTGGCCCTTCATTGCTATTTCACACACTATTTTCTCAGCTTTCCTCACATCTTCCTTCAACTCTATGGGTGTCTTTAAGACAGTTGTTATTAATATCCTTGTTTAGTAGATCTACCATCTGGTCTTCTTCACAGATGGTGTCTGGGGGTTATTTCTATACTTTGTATGCCTTGTATTATTTTGTTGGCACTTGGAAATCAGAACCTTCCCAACCCCAGAATGCTGCCGTTTTTTTCCATCTGTGATTGCTGTGGGCTGTCTCTGTGCCCAGGGCCAGTTGTAAGTGCAGAATAAGTGTCCGTGGGTCTTATCTGAGTCTGCACCTTCCCTGAGCAGGTGCAGTGACTTTCTGGCTTCCACTGTGCATGTGGCTGCTTTAGAAAATGCTTGTGTGTGGTTTCCAAAAGGGGAAGCAGAAAATAAAGGGAGCAAGTGGCCTGGGAGATGCAACAAGAGCCTAAAAAGCATCTTGTCTGACCCCAATAGAGTGAAGTTAGAAGTCAAAAGCTGAAAGAAACTAGAAAAATTGCAAATTTGTAGAAATTAAACAACACTTACAAGTAACCAGTGGATCAAAGAAGAAACTACAAGGAAAGTTGGAAAAGGTTAGAGATAAAAATGAAACAAAAATTTTCAAAACTTGTGGTACACAGTGAAAGCAGTGCTAAGGGGGGAACATTCAGTTATAAATATTTACATTAAAAACAACAAAGAAGCTAGGCATGGTAGTACATGTCTGTAATCCCTGCTCTGGAACCTGAGGCTGGAGAATCACAAGTTCAAGTCTAGCCTGGGCAACTTAGTGACTTAGTGAGACCCTGTCTCAAAAAATAAAAAGGGTTATAGGTTTAATCCCTAGTACTATAAAACCCACACCCATACCCACACCCACACTCAGGGGGAGAGAGAGAGAGAGAGAGAGAGAGAGAGAGAGAGAGAACTAACTTTAGAACTTAAGGAACTGGGAAAAGAAGAACAAACTGCATCCAAAGCTAGAAGTAAATAAAGACTAATGCAGAGATAACAAAATGGAAGAAAAATAGAAAATATTGGTTAAACCCAAAGTTGGTTGTTTGAAAAAAAATCAGCAAGACTTTACAAACCTTTAGTTAGATGAACTGAAAAGAAAGAGAGAAGACTCAAATTGCTAAAACAATATATGGCAGTGGGAATCCTCTGATCAATTCTGTAGAACTAGAAAGTATTATAAGAGGGTACTGTGAGCAAATTTTATGCTACAAATTAGAAGAGCTAAAGGAAATGGAGAAATTTCTAAAGACATAAAACTTACCAAGACTAAGCCATTAAAAAAAAAAACAGAAAAACTTAACAGACCTATAACTAATAAAGAGATGGAATCAGTAACCAAAACTCTCTTGATAAAGAAAATCACTGGACCTGAGCACCTCACTAGTGAATTCTACCAAACATCTGAAGAAAAATTAGCACCAGCTCCTCTCAAACTTTCCAAAAAACTTCAAGAGGGGAGGGTACTGCCTAACTCATTCTGTGAGGCTTGTATTGCCTGACACCAAAGCCAGACATGCTACGAAAGAGAAAAACTATAGACCAAAATAGCCTTATAAACATGAAAGCAAATATCCTCAACAAAATACTAGAAAATCAAATCCAGCAGCATCTAAAAACGGTTCTAAACCACAATTAATCAGGATTTATTCCTGCCATGCAACAATAGTTCAACATATGAAAATCAATCAATGCTATTTGCCTTATTAATAGAATGAGGATTAAAAAAACCCACGTGACCATTTCAGTTGATGCAGAAAAATCATTTGAAAAAGTCAACACTTTCAAGATTTTAAAATAACACTTAACAAAACATAGAAATAAACTACCTCAACATAGTAAAATTCATATACAAAGACCCATAATTCGCTGAGCCTCATCCCTAAGGTGAACGACAAAAGCATTCCCTCCAAGGTCAGGAGCGAAACCAGGGCACATGCCGAGTGCTTCCTTCAAGGCTTCCTGGAGTCCTTGCCAAAGTAATCGAGCTAGAAAAAGAAACAGAAGTCATGCAGACTGGAAAGGAAGAAGTAAGATGATTTCTCTTTGCTGATTACACACACACACACACACACACACACACACACACAGGTTTCTGTGATACTTAGCATTGAACCCAGGATCTTTGACTGAATTATATCCTCAGATCTATCTATCTATCTATCTATCATCTACCTACCTATCATCTATATACCTATCAATCATATATATCCATTATTTATCAATTATCTCTCTATCTATCTATCTACATTTCTTTATTTGAAATAGGGTCTCACTAAGTTGCCTAGACTAGGCTCTAACTTGTGATCTTTCTGCCTCAACCTCCCAGAGTGCTGGAATTACAGATGTGCATCACCACATCTGGCTGATGATATGTTCTTGTGGAGAAAATCTTAATGGCTCCACAAATACTATAACTAATAAACAAATTCAGCAATGGCAAGATACAAAGTCAACTCATAAAAACAAACTGTATTTGTATATAATAACAATGGACAATCCAAAAAGGAAATTAAGAAAATAGTAGTCTATCAGAAGAATAAATATTTAAAAATTAACCTATGAGGTAGAAGTCCTGTACAATGGAAACATTTGGGAAAAAATTGAAGAAGACATTAATGAAAGAACGTTATTTTACATTCATGGATTGGAAGGTGTAACACTGTTAAGATGGCAATACTACCAAAATTGATCTAAAGATTGAGTGCAATTCTTATTAAAATCCCACTGATTTCTTTTCAGAAATAGAGAAACATTCTAAATGCATTTGGAATCTCAGAGAACCCTAGATCCCAAAAACAATATTGAAGAACAAAGCCAGAGAATTCATATTTTCTGATTTCAAAACTACTACAAAGGTACATAATCAGCACAGTATGGTACTAGCATAAAGACAAGACACATGGTCCTGTGTAAGGACAGAGTTCACAAATTAGCCCAACCAACATACAAGGCTGAAGATTTCCAACTCGAGTTCCAAGATCATTCACTGGGGGAAAGGCAGTCTTTTCAACAAATGGTCCTAAGAAAATGATACATTCACGTGCAAATGATAATGTTAGATCCTTACCTGAGACACAAAATAAATTCAGAATATGACCGAACACAAGAAAACTTAAGACTACAAAACTCTTAAGAGAAAGCATGGTGTTCTAAACTCATGACACTGGATTTGGCAAGAATTTACTGCATCTGACAGCAGAGACATAGGCAACAGCAACAAAAATATGATAAATTAGATTTCATGAAAATTTGAAGTTTTTGTGCATTGAAAGACATGACTACCACAGTGAAAAGGGATTCCACAGAATGGGAGAAAATATTGGTAAATCGCATCTGATAAAGATTAATATCTAGAATATATGAAGAACTTCCAAAACTCAACAACAAAAACAAACATTCAAAAATGAGCAAAGGACTTGAAAAGATATTTCTCTGAAAAAGTTGTACAAATGGCCAACAAGCAGATGAAGTAATGGTCAACATCACTAACCATCAGGGAAAGGCAAATCAGAATCACTAGACACCACCTCACACCCACAGTGTAGATTCTATAAAAACACAAACGGGCTGGGTGCTGTGAGGCTGTGGAGTGAGGGGGATCCCTGGTGGGGGCCACTGTGGAAAACAGGTGGTGGGTCCTCAAAATTATAAGCAACATCCATGACTCAGCAGTTCCACTTCCAGGTAGACTCAAAGGAGCTGAGGCAGGGTCTGGAAGAGGCATTTGGACGCTGCCTGTGTCTGCAGCAGTGTTACTCCCAGCAACCGAGACACAGGAGCAACCCACACGTCCACAGCAGCTAGGGGCAGGCAAGCCAAACGGGAAATGGGCACAGACTGCGCCAGAACATTGCTCGTTTGTGAAAGGGAAGCACCTCTGCTGGGGGCTATGCCACGGATGGACCTGGCCGCTCTGCTGAGCAAGACTCAGGGGCCAAGTGACAAATACAATATGGTTCCTCTCGCATGAGTCACCTGGGGCAACCACAGTCATGGTGACAGAGCAGGAGGGTAGCTGCCAAAGCTGGAGGGGCTGGGGGGTCCTTGTTCACGGGTTTTAATTTTGCAAGATGACGACTTCTGGATGTGTTTTTTTTTTTTTTTTTTTTTTTTTTTTTGTGGCATCGGGGATCGAACTCACAACCTCGTGCCTGCCAGACAGGTGCTTAAGCCACTGAGCCAAACTCCTGGCGACTTCTGGATGTGAATGGTAGCAATCATTGCAGAACAACAAAATGTGCTTAACACCATGAACTGCGCACTTAAACATGAATAAAATGGTACATTTTATATTATGCATATTTTACCACAATAAAAAATTTGTGTGTTTGTGTGAGGCTCTTGCTAAACAGTAAAAAGATGAACACCAGTAGGAACACGGCAGAAATCACGGCTAGGCAAGTCACAGTGAAACCACACATGTCAGCGACCAGATAATGTTGCAGGGCAGAAAACCAAAGCCACCCAGAGCAAAGCCACACCAGGCAGTGGCGGCCCACACAGGGCGGGCAAATCAGAAAAGACCACAGTAGCGCCCGCCGCAGAGAGGCCCAATCCAGCTCTGCTCCTCTGGATTCTGACCATGGGTTTGAAGCCCTCACATGTAGGGAACCCTTGCCTGGCCCCGCCTGGCTCCCTGTCTGTGGAGTGTTCCCTGGAAAACACCCTGCTCACGTGCACCCTAGGGCAGTGGCCCACACTGGGGTCCTGGCTTGGTGTGTGTGTGTGGGCGCGCGTGCGTGCGGGAGGAGCAAGGCTGACTCACCGGAGTGCCGGGCCCTTGGGAAGGACAGGGTTCGACCTTCTGTGTTCTACCTGAACAATCACAAGAGCTGTGTTTCTCCAGCTTTTAAAACCTGCCGTTTGTGGCTGTGAGCAGAATCCATCTAAAAGATCTGGGGATGCTCTCTGACTCACCCTGTTGTCAGAATCAGAGGCCTGGGCAGATCTTCAGTCCCTCGGGTGCTGGCCCGTTCTCTGTCCTGGACCCTGGGAGCATGCATCTGGAAGCCCTGGCTACTGATAGCCCCTGTGGCCCTGAGGGACTAGAATTCCCCCCAACAGAGCTGCCATGTCTGCTGGAGACAGTGTTTCCAGCAGTGTGGACAGGCGCTGTCTGGGGCCCTGACAAACGGGCCAAGGTGTGGGCCTGGCTCTGCCCAGATGCTGCGCTTTCCACTTACTCAGAGCTCTGCAAGGACCCCACCCACACCGCCATCACCAGCAGAGGCGACAGCATCAGAGCAGCTCACTGGCCCCAAGACTTGTGTGCCCTGCAGAGGGGACCCTTTCAGCCTGGCCCAGGACACCTACCCCCTCCCCAAGGGGGGTGAGGCTTTGCCTCCTGGGCTCTGTGAACCGAGGCAGCACAGAAACCCAAATGCTTTTGGGAGTTAAATGTGAGCTGGCTGCCAGGCCAAAACTAGTTGATTGCAAGAAAAACAACAGGACACTGGCGGCTCACAGGCCTCCTTCTTTTGGGGTGTGTGGTCCTCCCCCGGCAAGGGCTCCACATCTCCAGTCAGCCCAGGTCAGCCCAGCGTGAGTCCCGGTGGCAGTGGCCACCTCACCAAAGCCTTCCCAACCATGTGTGCTGGGCCCCAGGGGCTCTGCAGCTGCCTCCCCGAGTCTCAGGGTGGGTGCGGGGCGGGGGTGCTGTTCCCCTGGGCTCCCTCCTCTCCTCTGGGGTCCCTCAGTCATGCGGGCACTCCAGGGCGGGGGCTGTGGCTGGACTGTCCTCTGTGGGGGAGGGGCTGTAACCTGCCCTGTCTCCACCGAACACCAAACACCCCCCGCCTGCTGCCCTGAGCGCCCCCTCATCCCAGCAGAAGGAGTACCCCTGGAAACCCCGTGCCCCGTGCTGGGATCCAAGAGTGGGGCGTCCTCCCACCCCTCCTACCGGGTCCCCCAGGCCAGAGTCCAGACCTTGAGCTCTGGCCCTCAGGTGGCCTGAGGAGATGGTGGAGTCTCGGTCCCAGGTTAGCCCGGAGCGGGGAAGTGAGGCACCAAGGGCCCCCACCAGATGGTCTTGCCCAGAGGCTGAGGGGCACCGGGGCAGCGGGCAGGAGATACCGGTGACGGGGCTGGACGGTGGTGCAAAGCGCGGACGCGCCGTGGGAACGGGCCAGCGACCCAGCCCCTCGGGGCCACCCCTCGGGGCCACCCCGGGTACCCCGGTCACCGCCCGACGGCAGCACTCACCTGGCGTAGGGGCTCCGGTCCTGCCGGCCCGAGACGCGGGCGCCGAGTGGGCAGGAGGAGACCGGCGGGAGGGACGGAGGCCCCGAGGCCGGGAGGGGAGGGACGGGCCGCCCCTTCGTCCCGCCCAGGCGGCGGCGGCCACCGGGGGGCGCTGCCGGGCCGCGGGAGCCGAGGGGCCCGGGGTGGGAGGGGACAGAGCCCCCAAGGCGGCGCCACAGCAGCCCAGTACGACCGGCCCGAGGGTCCCCGCCTTCAGCCGTTCCCCTCCCTCGCTGGGGTAGGGCGAGGTGGCGTCCACGTGGGTCGCACCGACCCCTCGGCCCGACAGCAGTGCGTCCTGGGGTCCTCGCGTTGCCCGCCCCTCCCACCTTTCTCTGCCTCTGCAGGAGATGGGAGTCGGCTGGGAGGCGGCAGCCAGAGCCTTAGTGGGGTTGGGGCCACCAGCCGTGATGCCCTCCTGCAAGAACGTCACAGGCTGCCTGGGGGCCCTGGGCCCACCACGGACCTGCAGAGCTAGAGGTGACCAGCTGGCCCGTCCACCCAGGAGCCTGCCCAGAGACCGGGGCCCACCAGCATGCTGCTGATCTCTGGCTCAACCCCTTGGTGGTGGTGCCAGGAAGTGGCCCTGCTGTGGGATGCCCTGGTCCCCAGTCCTTCCTGCCGCTGCCTGGTGAGGCCCGGTGGCCTCTTTGCTGGTGGCCCCTCTCCTGGCTGGACACTCAGGTGGCTGAGGGTGGGCTCTGTGAGGCATCCGTGTGTCCTGGTGTAAGGGGAAGTGTCGCCACTGCACCATGTGGCACAGTCCTTTGCCCGGTGGCCTTCCTAGGGCCTTCCCAGGACCTGTGAGGGAGGCGGGTGTGAGTGTGCCAATGGGTGTGTCTCTTGAGCGAGTGCTGCGTGCGAGCGTGGAGCTTCCATGTCGGGTGTGCTGAGTGTAGCAGCCGCATGGCAGCCGTGGGCAGATGCCCGGCTGTCTGTCCTGAGCTCAGCCCACCTCCACTGGTGGCTCTGGGTGAATGCAGGCTTTCCTTTTCCCCATGGGTGTGGCCAGCACGGTCCAGGGACACTGCGGCTCCTCCACTAGACCCTCCTACCCCCTCACCTGCAGTCTGAGGTGGGGTGTTCTTGGCCACCTCCTCTGTCCTCACAGCACTGCCTGGCTAAATCCCTGGTTCAGTCCCGTGGTGGCACCTGCTTCCAGGGCACTTGGTCAGCACAAGTGGCCAGGGTGGTGGCTGAGAAACGGCAAGGTGGCCATTTGCAGGCAGGTGGAGGCGCCATCCTGGTTAGAGCACACGTTGTCTTTGGGATAAAGCAGGGGCCCAGTTGCTGAGGATTTCACTGGGCTGGCTGAGGAAACGGTGTGGTGGCTCTGGGGTTCAGTGTAGGGATGGTGGGTCAGTTGGTCATTGCCCAGGGGTATATACGCCCTGTGGGGAGGCAGGTGCCCCCCCCCCAGCTATGAGGGGCTTCCTCTGTGGGAGCTGAAGAGACAGCTGCTGCCTTCCACAGGTGACAGATCTCCACCTGGCCCCAGGCACCAGAGAGCTCCATGTAGGTCCTGGCCGTGAGGCCTGGGCTGGGCATCTGTGGAGGACTCGGCCGTGACACTTTCCATCTTCCTCTGTGTGGGATGATGCTGCAGGGCTCCCCCACAGTGCGACAGGATCCCCCTTTGGAGGCTGCCTGGGGACAGGGAAGTCCAGGGTGACCTGAGAGAGACCGTGGGCTGGACCACAGACCACGGCTCTGTGTCAGGGAGTTGCAGGGCCAGGAGCGTGGGGTCAGATGCCAGTGGTCATCAGGGGACACAGGTAATGGATAGGTGGTGACTGGATGTAAGGGGTTGTGAGGACACAGGATCTGAGGGACGCGGAGCGCCATCCTGGCCTCTTGCTAGGGAAGAGATGCATGGGGTAGGTGATGAAAGGAATCCTGGAGGGGAGGAATGCAGGCGGTTCAGGCCTTTGGTGCCGGGAAGACTGGTGGGAGCTGTGAAGACACGTGCGTGCCGCAGTGCGAAGAGCTTTCTGTGCTCTGGCTGCTGGTGCACGCTGGCCACTCTGCAGGACGAGGGAAGGCCTGGGCCCACATAGAGTCCTCTGTGGCTCCTCATGTTCATGACATCCCGTGGGGCCATTCTGGGTCAGGCACTGTTCTTGGCTTTGTGTTTGGAGATGCCAAGGACATTTTGGAAGTTGCTTCTCCATAGAGACTCCTCTCCTCACTCGAGGAGTTGACAGATGAATGAGTCTCCTTAGCTCTGGAGCATCCAATTTTCTTCTGGGACAATACAGAAAAATGAAATCACAGCAGAACTCACCTCATGGGTAACTGCACAACAAGTCGGACTGTCATGACTCTGGTGTCAAGCTATGGGTTTTGTGTTTAATCTGACACTACCCTGTTGTCCCCAGTGACCTTACAGGGTTCTTGGATTGTCAAGGCCTTGTATTTCTGTCTTTCTGCACAACAAGCATGGAGCACCATGAGGCCTTGGCATGGACAGTTGTCGACATTTCCAGTGGAATTCGGGACCACAGTCCAGGTATGTGGGGACCAGATGGGGTGGGGACACCTGGCGGTGGTCTGCTGTGTGGCCAGGTGGGAGGTGCCAGCTGTGCTGTGTGACAGCTCCGGGGGTCATGTCTCCTGAATGTGTGGACATCGTGGAAATTTCTCAGGAAGGAAAGCCAGCCTGGTGGTGGCAGCCCTCTGATGTGATGCCCATCGAGTTCCACTCAGGTCTGAGCTGGTGGATCTTGTACCACAGGGGTGGCCCGTGGAGAGATGGGCAAGGTGAGAAATTTCCAGCACTTCTATCTTTGTTATGGTGGTGGTATCTATTTCCCCTCTTCCATCTCTGAGTGCATCTAAACCAAATACATTCAGATTATAAGTATCTCAAAATATTTGTGCCCCAACAAAAGCTCCTTTTTCACCACCTGTACTGTGCTGAACTGAAGGTCACTCAGCTGTTGTGCAGCCCAGCTCTGTGCTGGCACGGGAAGGCTACACACACAAGCTCTCCAGTGTTGCCTCTGGGATGTGAGCATATCAGGAAGCACAACAGAGGCTCCTCATGGAAGCCCCAACCAGAGGGCAGGTGGCTTTGCTCCAAGGCTGAGCAAAACTTGTCTGTGCTCATTTTCCTGGGAAGGGGGCCAGTGGCTAAGTGGACTCTCAAAGGTACGTGTAACTCAAAGGTATTATGTATTTTCGAAGACCCCAAACAGAAAAATACACAAAAATCATGTCAAACAAGATTAACTCCTTCTGTGATGACTTGGAACAGAGTTATCACCACCGCTGTCTTAGATGTTTTCTTGTTGCTGGGAGAGAATATTCAATACCCACAATTTAAAAGAGGAGATATTTACTCCGGTTCATCTTTTTAGTCCATAGTTGGCTGGCTCCAAGGGGTGGTAGAGGGGCCTGACAGAGGAAAAGCTGCTCAACTCATGGTGGCTGGGAGGCAGAGATTCAAGGGAGGAGTTGGCAGGGAGATACTGTAAAGCCTTCTAGGCCATGACCCCACTGCTGATTTTTCCAACCCAGGCTCCATCTTAGAACAACACATTTAGTTGTAAACTCATCAGTGAGCTAACCCTCCGGTGAGTAGAGTGCCCTGTGGTTCC
>RJWM01020495.1:0-37059 GCA_004363535.1 Dasyprocta punctata
TGTGTGTGTGTGTGTGTGTGTTGTTACTTTTCTCTCATTGCTGAGACAAAATGCCCAACACACAAAATTAAAGGTGGGAGGGTTTATTTAGCTCACAGTTTGTGGAGGTTTCAGTCCATAATCAGCTGGCTCCAAGGCAGGGTGGCCCATGGCAGAGGGCAACAGTTCATGGTGGCTGAAGACAGTAAAAGAAACAAGAGCAAAATGGGGCAAAAGGGCCAAAGGGGAGAAGAGAGTCTTTGTGTCCCTTACATTGCATGTAGGCTACTTGCCCTAGGGTGGGTATAGCACTCACATTCATAATGACATAGCTAGACAATGAGTCACAAACTCTAGATTCAGCTGCCTCTGAAAAGCACCCCCACCATGACTGCAGTAGGCTTTGGGGGGACATCCAGACACAAGCCATAACAGTGTGTGTGCTTGTCATGTACGTGACAGTGTCAGCTACGACCCAAAAGTCATCAGGTCCTAGTCACTCACAGAGGCCTTTTGATTCCATTTGTAAATGTATGGTTCTTTCTTTCTTTTTTTTAATGTGTGTTTGCAGTACTTAATGTTCATATTCCTTGTGGGGTGTTGGTACATGCACGTAACCTACCTTAATTCCTTTTCTCATCCACTGCCCCCATGCATCTCTTGATTCCCTTCTCATTTGAGGATGATTCTTACTGCTTATTATCTCTTTTTTACTTTTCTTTTTATTTATAATTCAGGTTTCTTATATAAGAGAAACTATGTGGCATTTAAGCTTGTGTGTCTGATTTATTTCACGTGCCATTATGGTCTTGAAGTACATTCATTTTCCTACAGATGACTCAAGCGTACCTTCTTTATGGCACAGTAATACTCCATTGTGTGTAAATACCATGTTTTCTTTATACATTCATCTGTTGATGGACATGAAGGTCTTTTCCAAGACTGAACTATTAAGAATTGTGCTACTATAAATATGGATATGGATGTAACTTTTTCAGGGAGATACCTAGGTTGAATGGAATTTCTGGTTTGAATTTTTTTTGAGGAATTTTCATATTGATTTCCACAGTGATTGTATTGGTTTACATTCGTACTAACAGTGTAACAGGATTCTTTTTTCACTACAGCCTAGCCAGCATTTGTTATTAATAGATTTCTTGATGAAGGCCATTCTTGTTGGAGTAAAATGGAATCAAAATGTTGTTTTCATTGGTATTTCTCTAACAGCCAGCCATGTTGAGAATTTCTTCCTGTATTTTTTTCTTGTGTTTGATTTTCTTTAGAGCCCAAATCACCACCTTAGACTCAGATGTGACATCTGGAATGACTGCGATGATGCTGGCGTCCAGTCCTAAGCAGTTAGTCTACAGAGCCTGAGTCATAACCTCTGCTTTGCATGCATTTCTGTAGGAAATAGACTCCTTGAAGATAGCTAAGAGTACACTATTCAAATTTAACAAGTTGGTAGCCATTTACTTTCTAAATGCCAATGAATCTCCAAAAAATTACTGAAACCTGCCAGCCACTATGGATCACTTCTTGCTGTTAACTAAATTAAGATATCTTAAAGTTGATTCTTGTAACTAAGAATCCGCTAAGCATTCTTATTTTAAAATATTTTTCCATATATTCGTGTAGGTCATTAGAACATCAATATAATAATTCAAATCAAAATTCATGCATTCCAGACTTCACTTTATCAAGTAGGAAACAGTCACTAATGAATAAAACCTTTAGCTTTGCTGAGGACAGGCAGAGTCTTTGATAGATCGAAATAACAAATTTACTGCTACAAAAAGCCAGCTGTGGTACTGAAGTGGTATTTTTTTTTTAAAAAAGATCTGCTTTTCTCTTCAGCTTGTAGCTTCCCGTAGCTACACTTTGCAAGGACTGTCAGTCCCGCGGCTTCTGCACAAAACAGAATCCCGAATTCTAAGGGACGCATGAGTTACTGTCGCAACAGGAGAAAACGTGTTCGAGACGAGGTGTTTGGCAGAAGTGTTCATGGCCTCCTGCTGACCTCCTAGAAATGAAAAGCCTCCTGAAAACAGGTGGCCTCGAAAATCTGTGGATAATTAAGCAAAATGAGCCTTGTTGACAGTTTGGCATGAAATGCGAATCTTTAATTACATTTTAATGATAACACTTACTATTTTACATAACTATGCTAGGTGGTATAACATAACATTAAAGATTGCCAGTGTGGATTATAATTGTTTTTCTCAGTATTTATAAAAATCCAGCTAATAAAAAAATTATTTAAAAATTAAGTGGCTTGTTGAAGTTCCTCTCACATATGTAGAGTGACTATTTATCATTTTTGTTATCTCTCATGACTCTTGTAGTTTAAAAAAATTGTTTTCATGTTTCAGCGTAGCTAATTTGGAAGAGTTTCTGACTAAAATGTCTAAAATAAGTTCTCCTTAAATCTTCATAAACATGAAGCAACCATTATTTTTGGGCGAAACACAAATTAAAGACTTTTTAAAGCTCTTTAAAGCCTTTATTTGACTTTATTGGTTGAGGGATTTTAGTTCTGTAGTTAGCTCAACAAGAATTCTCATTCTTATTTGTGATTGA
Organism: Dasyprocta punctata; assembly: GCA_004363535.1. Classification (NCBI taxonomy): domain Eukaryota; kingdom Metazoa; phylum Chordata; class Mammalia; order Rodentia; family Dasyproctidae; genus Dasyprocta; species Dasyprocta punctata. The sequence continues at coordinate 2,560 of RJWM01020495.1, forward strand.
TTATAAATTCAATGCTTTGAACTGCTAGTGAATGTAATCCTTTCAAATTTAAATTATCTTTAAAAACTTAAATAGGTGAACTTGAATCCAAGCTTTTCCCAAAGTGACTTCAACCATCTGTGAAATACAGCACCACACATACCCTTCATTTATCTTAATTAGTTCTTATGTAATATGTCATCTCCTCCTTCAATAAAAATGCCATGTTTTTTCCAAAGGCCATAAATTCTAAAGTATTGAAATGACTATAATTTAATAGCCTGTATTTTAGTGTCTCGTATAACTTTAAATATGAAGAAATATTGAGAATTTATGTTTCCTTTGCAAAAGTAAATTTTTAGTGAAGATACGTACACTGCATAGCGTTTCACTTCAGGGGAAGAATAAAAGCATGGACAGAAAAGACGAGTTCGTTTAGTGCTCAGCTCAAAAAACCTAATTTCACTTTTCTTTCTGGTTGTAATAATACACAAATTGCCACAAAATAGTGGAACTTTTGCAGCAGAGGGAGCATGCACCCCGCCATGGGTGCTCCAGGTGGAGGTGACTTTCCCCTGAGCTGGTCCTGGCCCTCCTAACCCCAGCACTGGCCTCACCGGCACAGGCCTGAGATGTCCTGTCCACCCCTCCTCTCAGCCCCAACCTATGACCTTGCCTGCGGGGGCTCCCCCAAAAGTATCTTAATCCCGGCCACCTTCTTGTGTGTGCACTTGGCCTCGCTAAAGCCCAGCGTCGCCATCTGTCCTGTCCTTCTCTTCACTTGACCTCTAGGCCCTGTCCCCCTGCTGGGCATCATGCAGGCTCAGCTGTGAGCTGGAGATGCGATGCAGCCCTTGGGAATGACATCCAGTGCGCACATTCAACCAAGCCACGCTTACCTCAATGACCAAGCAATTCCAACTCGAGATACTTATATAAGTAAATATATATACACTTACATAAGCATACATTTACATAATGTATTCTAAAACCCTTATATATCTGTGAATATCTATGAACATATTTACACATGCAAATATATGTATACATATGCTAAAAAGTTTTATACAGGAATGTTGTAGTAGCTTTATTCACAATAATCAAGATCAGAAACATCTCGAGTTTCCATCGATGGGAGAATGCAAGAACACAGTGTGGCATGTTTATATGACAAAACACTCCTCAGCAATCTAGAAAGAGCCACTACTGCATGCAACACGACTGGGTCTCAGAAACACACTAAACTGAAGAAGACATAGATTGCACCTCTTTGATTTCTATTTATCGGACATTCCAGAATAAGTTAAACTAATCATAAAAAATACAAATCTGAGCCTGGGTAATGAGACTCCTTAGGGGACCGGGCTTAAGGGCAGCGATGGAGAAGGAGTCCTGAGATGAGCGGATGTCCGTGGGACTCTGCATTCTGCAGGCCAGACCCACGCCTGAGCAACGCCTGGAGAAAGGGGATGGAGGGTGCGTTTCCTTCCATGCACTTTGTACCAAAGTATACATCCAAATAACCTGGAGCAAAGGCTGACATTTAATTAATGACACGCACTCTGAAGGACGTAGAGGTGAAACACACCTGATGCATAGAAAAACCTTTGTGAGCTATTAAACAGGTGACATCAAATGGTTGTACATCCTGACAGTGACCACATGACCCCATGCTTCCTCAAAGTGCAAACTGAAACGCAAGTTTCACCGTAAGTAAATTCTACTACAAGCTTTATAAAATGATTTTAAAAGTAAGATGAATCCAGAGATGGCTAAATGGAATCATAAATGAGTGGCCTAAAGCAAATGTAGTACAGTATTTATAATTATGAATTTGATTTGGTAGCTACTTGGATGTTTCTAATAATTGTAACATTTTTGAGTGTTTGAAATTTTTCTTAACAATATATGGGGAAACTATGTAAATGTGGCCAGATTGCACTATTCTTATGCTTCAGACCCTAGGACTTCACATTATTTTGGAGGCTATGCCTAGGACCAACATGGTATAAAGGTTACACATTGCAGCAGCTCTCCTGGAGCTACAATCCTCAGAGAAGGAGTTGGGAGAGGGGTAGTAGCTTGGCAGTATGGTTGTCTAGCTGCACAAAAACAAAAAAAATGACCACCTCACTGAAGGTAATTCCTTCACACACCACACTGCAATCTAATCCTATGCTTCTCTGTTAGGTTTACAAAGAAACAGACCCTTCATCCTACCAGTCTTGTAATCAAATAATGGCATGAATGATGGTGTCATTATCCATCTTCTCCAGTAGTTTTTGTTTGTTTGTTTGTTTGGTAGTTTTTAAAAACCATTAGATCACAAGACATGAATATATTGATAGTCCATACCTTCAGACGTAGCCCAGGGTTTAATGTAAGTGCTGAATAAAATACATATCAAATATGCATGAGACATGAAAACTGATTGGAGTCCTCTGGTTTACTTCAAAGTGAACTATGAGATATTTGTGCTGCTCAGCCCTTGTTTATTTATTATCTCTTCATTTCCTAAAAGGGTGGTGACCATGAGCAAAGATCGTGACAATCATATTAAGATGCTTGGAAAAGCATCATTTTTTTTAATAAATTGTTAATTGGCAAACATTCCAGGAACTTTATCTTATTTGACAAACATATCATGTGATTATAACATTTTATTTTAATAGTTAAGGAGTATGTAAATAAGTATTTACTCAGTTAAATTTACTTTCCATTTTACTTACTTTGGTTGTTTATAGTGTCCTAAAAAAAAGAGAAGTTTGCATTTTGACTAATAATAAAAATAAATATTTTCAACAAAGAACAATACAGGAGGTCAAAAGAATCCATAGCTCCTAAGACAGCTGTAAAACTTTTCTAATTTTAGTGCAGGATCCACTTACAGAATAATGGCTAATGCACATTGCTCTACAGACACAGATACTGATATTTACCTTTAATTCAGCTAAATTAGTGAAGGAGAGTAAAGTCTGCACATCCCAGTTTTTAGATGTACTGTATATATTAACTAGGTAAGAAAATGTAATGAAAAAAGAGAGACAAAGTATGTATAGAGAATTATAGAATTGGAGGTAGTATTTCAACAGAAACATTCGAGAGTACAGAGTGTGTGAGATTATATAGTTAGCTATGAGGGAATTTTACAAGTATCTATAAAATATTAAGGATTAATACCTTTGATAACATTTTTAAAAACTTCAGTATGAGAGATGTTGCATTAGAATGGGAAATATGAAAAAGCCTTCTTTTACTTAGGAGTCTGCACAAAGCAACTCACTGTTAGAAGTTATTAAAAATTATGCACAATTCAATGCACAGTACAACTGTCTATAATAACTGCATATTTTACACTGGGTGAAAATGAGGTAGAAGAGGAATTTCTAGTCTGAATATTTGACTATGCAGGTTATGTCCCAACTGACTTCAAATGCCACTGCACGAATAAGCCAAATTTAACCTAGTGATTTCAAATGAGGGAAACTGGGAATTATATTGGCAAGATTTAAGAATAGAGTACAAGAAATGCACCCAAGGTAACTCCCTTTTATTGTACCATTTTGTAGAGCTCTGAGGAAAAGTAATAACGATATCAATACTCAAATGAATAATCCAGTCCATCCATTACAGCCTGCTAAACAGATAGCCAAGAGTAAACGGCAGGAACTAAATTTACCTTTTTTCCTCTCAACATCAAAAATACTGTCATTTGAAATGAGGCTCATGTTCTCATACAAATCTTTGTATTCAATATATATACTTCAAATAGGAACAAATAGAAAGATCAGAATGTATTTTGTAATGATCTACCAAAAATTTCAGCAGGTAACATCAGAATGGCGATTTCACTATAGTCTAAATTTTGTGGAAACATCTTTGCCCAGAAAACCAATTGAGTAGTTCCCAAGTTGTGATCAGACAAAGGGATGCTAACTTACTCCAAGTTAAATTAATGAAAGACTAGATTGCAAAACAGGATAGCAATTTAGTTATTTACAAGAAGAATTATGATTTTATTCTGATATCATAATGAAGATACACTATCTCTAAGGCAGAGTGACATAGAAACTCAAATAGAACACAGCTTACTCAGAGGGTGAGGACCAGTGCCACCACCCACGCCGTTTCTGAGGTTCTTGGGGTGAAGGACTGCGAGAGGATGAGGAAAATAAAGAAGAGGCAAAGCTGGGGTCAGGTGGAGCCCTTATCCTTTGGAGGGGAGGACAGGTGCTGCCCCCTCACTACAGAGGAGTTTATTTATACCTTTTAGCAACCTGATGTCACAGGACACCCTGTTGTCCTAGCAACCCACTGCTCAGATTGTCTTGGGGCTAGGTGTTCTTTAGGCTGAAGTAGCTTCTTCACGTGGCTTGCCCCAGGCGCTCTTTGTTCTTGGAATGGTCATGTCTGGGTCATGCCCTGAGTCAATTTCCAGCTTCAACGACTCCCAACATACCAGGAATTTGAAAGCTCCTGAGCAGCTTCTCTTCACACAGGGCATTCTTCTCCCATAAACACACAACTTTGCTGGACAACACGATCACTCGGCGGGTCTGTCTTCCATCTAATCTTGAGCCATTTATCTAATTTATTAATTTTTGTGGGACTCAAACTCAAGATCTTGACTTTGCCAGGCAGACACTGTGCTGCTGAGCTATATCCTGGCCCCTTCTATCTCATCTTGATCATGCGGGTCATTATTATTGTTGAATATTTTCCAGCTCTTTATGAAAAGTGAACAATCCTTTAAATTCATTTGTTTCTTTCTTCTTTTCATTTTCTCCTCACTGTGTTGCCCAGTGGTCTTCGTGCCTTGCACTGCTATGAAGTGGATTGGACTTTAGCCCTGTCTACGTTCCCAGTCACTGACAGTGATTTTGCATAGCTCTGACTTGGTTGTCTATGTTTACAATTCCATCTACTCATGCGCTCCACTTTCATTTCTAAGTCCTTTAAGAAGAGGGGTTTAGAGGGGCATCTTACAATACCTGCACCTGTCACACACACAGTTTTAGCCACATGAAAATCCTTAAATCCTTCTAATCGGATTCGGTTTGGAAAGCACCTGGTTCTCTGCGGCTGTTGACCTCGCGGTCTCTGACTCATCACACTCCATGGGCTCAGGCGGGGCAGACAGAGGACTCCGCAGGAAGATAGCAGCCTCGGCAGGAAGACAGCCAGGGCTCAGGCTCCCAGAGAAGCAGGAGTGTTTCTGCAAGATATTAAAGTCATGTCTTCTTCAGAAGCTGCCAAGGTCAGAACCTGGGAGCTTGGTTTAAAGAAAGTTCAATAATTTTGTGTCTGTATGTGATTGTCCATACACATGTACATAAACAAGAAGCGAAGGGTTATCACACACTAATCTGGTCAAGCATGGAACTCTGTTCCCGTAGAACACCTTCCAACAACCTCTGAGACTACAGTCTGGTAACTACAGCTTATATATGAGTCACATGCGAATAAAAAATCAATTTATTTGACATGTAGAAGGCTTCAGATTTTCTTTGTCACTTTTCTCACCACCAGGGAAAATTACAAATTGTTGGTTGACAGAGCCTTTTGTAATAATGATAGATAAATACAGGGTGTGGATATCACAGAGCAGTCAGACACACCTTTGGTGGTGTCTCTTACAGGGTGATCTGTAACTCACTTGTACCAAAATCTGCTGTGTTGGGAGGGAAGAAGAAAGAGATGAAAGGGTTGAAAATAATCAAAATATGCTATCTGCATGTGTACCAGTATACCGACATGAACTTCATTATTCTGTACTACCATACATGCTAGTAAAAAGTCGGCAGGGTTGCTTTACAGAGGTTCAAGCTCCGGGGACCCTCTTCTGATTACTGAATCAGAATCGCTGGGAATTGACACAGGCATCTATGTTGCAAAGTCAGGGACCAAACCAGGGCCTTGAGCAAGCTGAGTGTGTGGCCCACCACTTAGCTACACCTCTGAACAGAGTGATGTTTTAACACGCATTAAACTAAAGAAATATTGACTTAGGACTGAGGCTAAACTTTGAAAACAGCAAACCATTCAAGCTCAAAATACTTTGGATGTGGCTTAGCACGTATCATGCCATGGGATTCAGCCAGTCTTCTAGTTGTAAAAAGAAAATGCCTTATAAAGATTGCGTGCACTCCAATGTCCGCTAGTTCCTCCAATACTCCTCCAGTTCATCAGTTAAGACATAGTGGTCCCTGCATATTTTGAAAGAGACTCCATATACACCCAATCTTTATTACAGTGTATTGTTTTGCTAGCTCTATTTTATTATTAGTTACTGTTGCTGATCTGCTACCATGCCTAACACATAAACTAAGTTTTATAATATATGTGCATGCAAGGTTTAGATAGGTTTTAGTTCTCTCTGTACTTTCTTGCATCTGCTAGGCCTGGAGACTTCCCACAGATAAGCAGAGCTCCTTTATATTAAAAAGATTCTTCATTATACAGTATCACACAAAACAATATCTAAAACTAAGTAGATTGTATATAAAAACTGGCAAAAAATTTTGCACATTTGCATTTCTTTTCAATTTCTGTAATTTAGAAATGAACCATAGAGATCCTCGGTATTACATGTAGAACTGAGCCAGCTTTCAAATTCGATTATTTGGAAATAAAAGAAATAAATCAACTGTCTTATTAATCAAGAACACCTGAAAGACAGTGAGACATTGGCCAATTGAAACCTGTTTTTCAGTATTTGCTGAAAGGAAACTAAAGTATTTCACTTGTCATTAAGTTTCCATAAGCTTTATGTCCCCACAAACTTTAATACGAGTCACAAAAATTTGACCTTTTCCATTCCCTTATACCTTCAAACACTTGCAAACATATCCTTCCCAGGATTCTCTTACTTATTTGATCTTTTGTTTTCAGAAAATTCATAATTCTCCCACTCATGGGTATTCATATTGCTGTAGCAGCTAGCTATACCTACTGCAGTTTGTCTCTTATCAAATTCCTGATAGTTTAGTTTCTTTATTATAACTTAAAGTATCTGAAATGATATTGTTTTATAGTTTTCAGAGATAAAGGAAAAAAGGAATTTTTAAGCAGCATAAGGAATATTTATTAAACTTTCAATTCTTTAAATTCTTTTGATAGTACACATCTGTAACCATAGCCCTATGAGAGCCTGGAGTAGGAGGATCATAGATGTAAGTCCTACACTGGAAAATCTGGAAGACTCTGTCTCAAACTAAAAATTTAAAAAAGGGCTCAGGAGGTAGCTCAGTGCAAGGCCCTGAATTCAGTCTTCAGTACTGCAAAACCAAAACAAGAGCAAGTTCTATTTCTAAGGAAACAGTATTTGAAAGAACTAATATTTAAACAGGATCACTGGTTAAGTGTATTTGTAGTTGAGTTGCAAATGAACCAATTATAAAGGTATTCGGACATAAATATGAAACACTGGATGCGCTGATCAATTGAATTTATTGCTTCTATAATCACACTTGTAGCTAACAATGCTTGAACAATTTCTGGAGTCCAGTGTTCTATTATGTGCTGAATTTTCACTAAATTGTTTAATCTTTAGAACAATTTATTTAGGTATATTGCTATCGTTATCCTCATTTTTAAAATTACAAAATTGTATTCAGAAATGACAAATAATTTACTGCCTCCCCTCAAAAGCTCCCCAGTTATTTATCAAGCCAATTCCTTCCAAATATAAAAGAATCTGCCCTGATTTTTAATAAGAAGTCAGCATCGAACCCATGCACATGCTCGAGGTAGTTAATTTTCTAGTAACTTTAGATCAAAGCTACAGCCTTCTGGTTTCCGAAGGATGTGTGTTGGGCCAAGTGTGTAAGCCAGTGGTGTTTCCCTCTCAGAATTAACCTTTCCAGTGGAGGCAGCAGGAGCATTGCTGTTCGCCAAGGGTAGAGTGGGATTGAGCTGCTGTTCCTGCCTTTCCAACCCCTCCCCATACTTTTCCCGTCTCTTTTTTGATGAAGCCAGGCTAGCTTCCATTGAAGGAATTTCATCTCTGTCTGACAAAAAACAAAGACAAGACCAAGTGGCCTAAAACAGGCCCATTGCACTCAGTATCATAAAAAATTAAACCCTGAGCAAGTGGTTCAAGAACAGAAAATGACAAAAATGAATTGTGAGAGTCATCATCCCAAAGACCCTCTCCTGAGTCAGAGCCCCTATCTGCCTCTCCTAGCAGCTTTGCCCTCAGTGGGGTATGTTTCTCTTTCACAAGTGCCTGTGTTGCTGGCTGAGATCAATCAGTATACCTGCATTAAATCATGCACTGGACTAAAGGCTAAAGGACAGAAGGATAAAAATTCCCTGCCCTGAAAGGCTGCAGTCTAGTTCAGAGTATAGGGCACAATCGCACATAGAAATGCCATTCCCAATCTTACCACTCCTACTCAGCTTGAAATGTCTGCATAAATGCAAATACAGAGACTATTTTCTGCCATTCAGGAGACAGGAATTTCCTGCAAAGTTTTCATTTTATTGATGGACTTCAGTTAGAGACATTTGCATTTCAGTAGAGAAACAGTATGCACAATATTCCAGCAGCTCAAATATAAATCTTGTCCTGGAATTCCTTTTGAGAACCAGGTTAGAGGACAGGTGTGAAAGATAGGACAAGGCAGTTAGAGTGCAGTTACCCCACGTTTATCTATGCTGGGATGAGCATGGCTTCCGTTTTAGCCACTTAGCTTCCTTCCAAGGCCTCACTTTGGGTTCTCTGTAGTAGTGGAGGAAATATAATAATGACCAGTGATTTATTGTCCTACCATCTGATTGGGCGGGGGGAGTGTCCTGCTACAGTGAGGGTGCACAATCACACTACAATAATTGACAAACCTTGAAATCACCATTTTCCTCCTTCACAGAACCAGAACTGGGTAGTTTTGTTGAGATTATCTTTCTTTTGTAAATGCCCCATATCAATCATGACTAGAATCAGGACTTAATCTATGTCAGGATAGACTGATGCTGTAATAAACAGATACTCTACCTGAATTCTGAAATTACTCTTTAGGAATCAGTCAATTAAAACACAGAAGCATTTATTTTTTAGCCAATAATTAAAATATAATTTAATTATTTGTCTCTTCCTTGACTCCAGATAAGTACTAAATATTCAATATTCAAGTTTGCTTTGTACTAGGTACCAGAAGCGCCATGCAAAAATCACCAGTTGTCTTCTGTGCTGCCTGGGACAATTTAAAGTTGGTATCTGATCCACTGTTTTTATTTTTCACTGCACGTACTGTTCTAACAATAAAAGTTAACATACTGAGTAAGTGGTTCCTTACGGGTGATGTATCAGCATTGCATCTTTTGATTGTCTTCATATGGCATAAAAGGAGGTATATCAAGCTATATGGTAAATGTTTAAATAAAAAGTGTATTGCAATAAAAAAATTGCCTTTAATTCTCCTTTAAATATTCCACCTTGCTTCAAACACATTTATCCCATTATTTCAGCCAATCCCTGAAGCAGTTCTGGAAGTTCTGTTTTGTATCTGAGATATGACTTTTTTAAAAAAATCATTTTTTAAAAAAAATCAGTGAATGCTGCTGCCAAATGACATCCAATGGAAAGCCAGGCTCACGAAGACATGACCACGCATCTGCTTTGGCCTTATTCGCTGGATCTGGCACCCTATGACCTCTGACTCCTCTCAAAATGACCAGGAAAGGCAAGCATTCAGGACACCAAGATGGCCACGACAACACAACTGAAGACACTGGGTACAGAAGACTTCCACAGCTGCTTCAGAAGGTGGCAAGGATGGGGAGTCAAGCAGTGTGTGGGGATTAATATCAACTTGCTTACTGTAACACATTTATTTTTTAGTATTAACATTTACCATACTTTAGGGGGTATCTCATAGTAATATGCCCACATTTCAAGTGATGAGACTTTCTTAGGTACAGTTTTGTGGATGATAAGAGAGATTAAATCCCAAGCGTGCCTAGGTCTACAGCTCTGATTTTTCAGGACCCAGGATCGCGAAGGCCTGCTCTGCACTGCTCTGCCATCTCCGTCCTCTTCCCCTGCCCATCACTGCCAATCCAGGGAACCACAGTGCTTAGACCCCCGGCGCCCAGATTTAAGCCCTGGCCCAAACAGCTATCATTATAGAGTTGTGAGAAAATACTCACATTTTCCAGGACCCAGTTTTCTTCTCTTTAGGCTAAGAAAAGTCATTCTACTTCGGTGTCATAAGAAGTACTTTTCTGAAAGGTTGGACCAAGCTCCTGGCACGCGGCTATGGAGAAATGTCAGCTCTTGTTAGTGAGTTTACTTTTCATACTTTCATTAGCAGTTCAGTTGTTCTTTTTTGCCATCCACATGGAGCCTTGGAATCATTCATTCTCTGTAGTTTCTTTTCTCTCCTCCATTACGCCATGTTAATCACCGTCTGTCTTTGAAGCAATTCTTGTACATACTCTATTCCTCGCAATTTCTCAGTCATAACTATAGATATAGTCTTCATGGATTTTTCCTAATTTTCCCCAATTGCACCACTGGTCTTCCTATTGCATCTTTGGAGCTTGAGAGACAAATGCCAGGGCTTCTTCTTATGTTCTTTTTATCTCATCCAAATAGATTTCTACTTGTGCATGTATGCTGAAATGTACGAAGTTTGTTATTATAGTAATTATCAGGGCAGAGAGGGAAAGGCATTGAGGGGATGATGGGCAAAGAATATAAATTTCAGTTCAGAGAAATAAATTCAAGATACTGACTGTACAACATGGTAGCTATAGTTAATAACAATATAGTGTATTCTTTAAAATGCCCGAGAATAGATGTTAAGTGTTCTTACCACAAAAAATGTCATGGGAGGTAGTGCACATGTTAATTAGCTTTAAGTATTTCACAATGTGTACATGTTGCAAAACATCATGGTGTGCATGATAAGTATATACTATACAATTTTTGTGGCAAGTATAAAGTAAATAAATAAGTTTAAGTCTTTAAAATTATTACAGTAGCATATGCACTCAATAAATATTCATGCTTTAGAGATGATTCACTAATGTTTTAAGAGTGGATTGTCTAAAGCATTCCTTCATATTAATACAATATCTGTAATGGTAAGTTTATACAACTAACCATCCAAATAGTTTATCATGCCATACAAACAACAACAAAAAATTGTAACTACTTATAATTGCCATAAGTATTCTATATAACAAGGTCTAATTCTTGACCAGTTTCATCACCTCTTCTACACTGTATTCATTTTGATACGCATTATTTGCCACCCTGCTTGAGTGTTTTATCAGCCAGCTTTCCCTCACTGTAACAAAATCCTGAGATAACTCCATGAAACTTATTTTGGTTCATGGTTCTGGAAGGTGCAGTCCAATGTGACTGGGCCTCATTGCTCCAGGCATCTGAGAGGCCTCACAATCATCCTAGAGAAGAGAGGAAAGAGTACCACATATATCGTGACCCAGGGAGAAAAGAGAAAGAGGTCAGAACCCATAGGGCTCATCAGGGAGACACCCACTGACCTAAGGATCCTATCAGATCCATGCCCTGAAGGTTCTGCCATCTCCCAATGACCCCATCCTGGGGACCAACTCTTTAACATGTGGACCTTTGGGGAATATTTATCATCCAAACTAGAACAAATATAACAAGCAATTTCTTATTTCTGTAATTTTTTCCAGCAATTATTAATTCATTTTTATGCTTCTCTTCATTGCCTTTTCCTTCCTGTATTCTTTCAAAATAGATTTTTATTACTAAAAACAAATCACGTATCATGTTAGATAGAACTAAATGTGAAAATATAATTCTTTTTTTAATAACATAGCATAGTAGCATAGTAAAGGAAGGAGCTCACTCATCATCATGCAATACTTTCCTGGCCCAAAACCTCCAGCAAAGAGTCTGTTCTTCTTAATTTACACCCTCCGAGTCTTCTGGAATTGCATGGATCACTCAGCATTTGGTTTGTATCTCCAGGTTAGTCTGTTTTCATGCTTACTGCATTTCTTTCATATTCCCTTCACTGTATCCCATCTTTGTTCTTGTATTCTCTCCTTTACCCAACAGGTAATCACTGAAATCACATCTATGGCTGTAATAATTAGATCAGGTTGAGGCTTGAGATTTTTCAAATCACTGGCATGAAAAAATATTCAGAGAAGAGAAAAAGCAAAACAAAAAACATTTTTTTAAAAAAAACTTTTTTCTTACAGCTGTGTAGTTCCTGAATTCCTCTCTATTCAGAGCAAAATCTTTCTCCTCAGTTCGACATTTCTCTTTTATTTTTGCTTTATATCCAGTTCTTCCCAATTTTCCCTTCTAAATTCTACTTTTACAGCTATCATGGATAATGGAGAACATAATGTTTCCTAGAATCTTTTAGATTTTCAATATCAAAGCACAGTATTTAATGGCACTAGTATTTTTTCGGGGCCTGACCCTAAGCAGTGCTGAAGTAAGAAATAGTGGATGATAATACAGTAAGTGGATTTACTTTCTTGGTAAAGCAAAATATAATGAAGAAAATATTATCTAAATTTTGGGGACCATCTGTTCTCATTTTTTAAAGTAGAATTTTAAGTATAACTTAGAGTACAACTTTAAGTACAAACTTTGTTCTCAAAAACAATTAGGGAAGAAACCAATTTACCTCAAAGTTTTAAGCTTTTATTGCCCAAAAAAGACACAAGCACTCATCTTTTCCTTTTGCATGGTAAATATAATACAAGTTTCAACAAAGCACTGTGGACACAAAGCAAGGAATACAATCCCAAAGTAACCAGAGGCTTCAAAGTGCTTTAAAAATCTCTCATGGCTTTTATTTCAACAATGCCTTGATATTAAGCCAGGGAAGCATTTAGTTAGGCAATTTGGCTATGAGATCCAGCTATCTGAACCAAACAAAAATCACATGATATGAAATAAATTGCATGTACAAAAATTTTCCCATGAAGCAAGACTTTGAAATCAATAATAACCTAAAGAAAGAGTTTAAATGAGATTAATTCGTTTCTAAAATACTGTGTATTCATCACACTCCAAATAATATGAGTTTTACACTCTTAAGAGTTTCCCTCCATTTCCTTAAATATCTCGGCATGGTTTTAAAAATGTGGTAACTGTTAATATTTCCTCCCTTTATCCTGGCAGTCTTTTTCTTTTTTTTTATAATATACGAAGTATACTAGAATGATTCTGGTAGGAAGTGACTGAGTTTGCTTCTTTCTGTGATACTGTGCATTTCTCATGTGAAATTACAAAGTTTAGCACATAAGAGAAACAGTCATCCTAAGGTTTTCACTGAAATCTGCCACCACTAAGCATTGCTCAGTCTAGGTCAGCAAGGCCCTCAACGCAATTCTATCTGAAAACTCTGGTGTGCAAAGTGAGTTGATGATCTCAACTGAGTTTCTAATGAAAAAAAAAATCGCTTAAAATTCTTTGTTTATAAGTTCATACTGCATATGAATCTAATAAGATAACTTTAAATTTATAAATTATATTTGCCTTTACAGTGGCAAGTTTCGGTGTTATTTTGAAGTGTGAAGAGGGTAGTTTCATTCAATAAATGCTGTCCGTGTTTAGCTGTTACTTGTAACTGCTGTATTATCTAAACTATTTCCAAAAACCGGACGATTATTTCAGATGATATAGATTTACCACGTGGCAGCGAGCCTCCAAAAGGCACCGCAGCAGTCCTCACCCCCTGAACCTCGAACCCGGTGTGGTCCCCTCCCGTGCTGTGTACCGGCCGGTCCAAATCAGCCTTGCCGCACACGGGAAGCCGCGCTGGGCGGCTTGAGAGGGCCTCTCACTGCCTCTGGCCGCGCTTTCCAGGGCCGGTCAGCTGCTCCTTCAGGCCGTACTCAGGCTGTCCTGCACAGGCCGGGGAGGCCTTGTCAGTCAGGACCAGGAGACCGAGCCATTTGGACGGAGATGCCCCTCTGGCACATCCTTCAAATGACCGGGGCTGGAGCCCAAACCCCACTGGCTACTTTTAAGAGCCTGAACCAGAGCCACACCGCTAAGCGACATTTCTTACCCCGAGAAATGATGTGAAACCGTCTGCATTTCTCCAGGGCAATTTTACAGAAATTTGCTTCACAGCCATAGGAAGCACAGACTGGTTTTTATGTGAGGCGAAGAGAGAATTCTAAAAGAATCAGCATTTTCCTTTGGCCTTGAGAAAACCCTAACGTGAAGCAGTCCAGAAAGTCCATCAGCCATGGACGTGCTAAAGGCAGCTAAAAGAGACAAACATTGCCACAAGTCCATCTGCTTGTCCTTGTGTGCCTAGGAATTGTAAACAAGTTAACGTACACGAGAAAGTAGACAGCGTTCATTATTACTGTTGTATTGCCATTATGTCCTAAAAACAATTAAATAGCAATCGGTTATTTTGACCATGGCTTTGCAAGAATATCAGAACTGCATAAAAATAACTTGTAAAAGCCATGCCAAATGAATAACGTATTTCACTTGCAAAATATTAGACCGATTTGTCATTTTCTTCAGTGAATTGACAACCCTTTTAACGAATTTTTATAACCTTAAATGAGCTAAAGAATCATGAGGAACTTCATCTTCCTTTAACGTTTTCGTTCTTAATGTGCTCTGGAGAACTTTCTGCAAATTTCCAGGGTGTAAGCTCCAAACACATAATTCTATCACACTGGAAACTGGTATGAGTTAAATACATGTGATAATATTTCATTACCTATCATTCTCCAATATTGAATATGCATGTTGAAAGCTCATAGGCAGGTCTCAGAAAAATATGTCCCTTTTTTTTAACAATTTTCAACTCAGAAATTTATACAAGTCAGTTTCCTGGAAATTGACAAAATAAACATAAATTTCTGTTCTTATTGCATTTAGTTTAAAATCAAAGCAGTTTTTTTTTATAATTATTATTTCTTCTTTAACTTTCTATTTCCTTCTGTGGCCTTTTTCCTCTGGATGTTTCTCATATTGTGATTAGCATAGTTCTCTATCCATTGCCTTCATATATTAGCAAAACTTGAGACCAATGTGAAGGAAATTTGGAGTAGGGCACAAAATTTAGAGTTATCTATGACTCATTTAAAAATAATCTAGAGCGGTGGAACAAGATGGCGACTAAGCCCCTCTAGTGAAGATCTCCTCACAGACACCCAAATGCCAGCAGCTCTTCCTTGGTGAGAGGGAAGGAAGGTCAAAGGCCAGGTGACTAATACTAAGAAAACAAAACAACCACCTACCGAGAAGGCAGGAAGGAAAGGCTGACGTGAGTCACCACTCCCCCAGCGCCAAGAAGCCCGTTGTGGAGAGAAGCACCTCCCATTGGAGACAGAATGAAGGCTTAGACTTGAAACTCATTACTAGGGTTAACGAGGTGAAAACTACTGCCAGGCCCTGCTGAGCTCCTGAGCCAGGTCAGGCTGGAGGCTAAAGGCTCTGCTGCCTCTGCTGACCTCAGAGCAGGGAGAAGGACTCCTCTCTTACCCATCCCAGGGCAGCAAGGCAGGAAAGCCACTAGGGGCTTCGTTTTGGAGCACAGTTCCAGGCCCACCTTGCAGAGAACCAACACACCACAGGAATCACAGGCCTCGTGTGTAACCCAGAGCTTAGAGAAGTAGCAGCTTGACTGCACCCAACATGAGGCTGAGACCTGGGCGCTGCTAGCACAGAGGCAAGTTTCTGTCAGTCTTGCTTTCAGCTTTGAGGTGAGTCTGGACACCCAAAACCATGCAGTCCCCTGCCACTGTGGGCACCAAGTGCAACCCAGCTTCCTGCCAGTCTTGGTGGCCACAGACTGTCTGGGAACCTGTCCTACAGTGTAGGGCAGCACAGACATGGCGGGGGTGATGCTCACAGATGAGGCTCTAGGACTGCATAGCACCAGAGATCTGTGCCCCCATGGGACAGACTCATGCCGTGGCCTCCTCACCACCAGCTGTAGCACAGGCTGTAGGTGCAACCCTGGGACTTTGTGCGTGTTTGTGGCAGTGGGTCTCAGCGATGATCCAACTCAGCATAAGTCCAGATGGCCAAGGGCTCACTTTCCCAACACGACCCCAACCTCAACCGCACAGCAGTGCACAAGACCCCAGTCACTGGGGAGGGGACAGGCTAGGAAGTGTGAGACTTTGCCCAAGAACTTAGTGCTGGGCTGGTGAAACCTAACACTGAGTGGATCTACAACCCTGGCCGTGGCCTGCCTGCCCACGGCTTCTGGAAGGGCTGTGAGGCCAGGAGAACACGCCTGGCCCCAGTCTTTCAGACTTCTGTTCCCGCTACTCTGGGCAGCCTGTAGCACCGAGCACCTTAGTTCTAATTCAGTTTTGTGCTGGTGTTGGTGAGAAGTGGGCTCAGGAAGCGACACAGCTTGGTAGCACGATGGCCACAGAAGTGACCTGGAGTCTGTATCAACCATGACTCTGCCCAGATCTGGGTAAAGTGCATCAATGCCCCCTCCCCACATACACACAGGCTAGTGACTGTGCATGATGGCTCTGGGTCCACCCTGGCCCAGGGGAGGCTGGTGGGGATGGACTGCGACCCACCGGTATTCTCCTAGGTCTTTCCAAGCAACACTCCTACACTGAGGCTGTAACAGCCCTCTAGATGGCAATCGAGTCCCAAAAGAGAACGGCACTCTGAAAAATCTCAGTTTGGTCACTATCTACCTGGTAAAATACAGGAAGGGAATACAGGCTCAGAGAATGCAAGCAGCCTTCTTGGAATTTCCAAGCAAAGCCATGGGATCCAGCAATGTGACTCCTGGGTCCTGATTCGAAAGGAACAAAATCAGTGTTGCAAAGAAACTACTGCACTCCCATGCTCACTGCAGCGCTGCTGACAACAGCAACACCTAAGAGTCCATCATCCAACCCAAGATGAAGACAATGGCACAGACTTCACCCACGAGAAAAAATGAAATCCTGTGGGTCACAGTGACATGGATAAGACTGGAGATGATTATGTCAAACAAAATAAGCCAGGCACAGACAAAGCCCTGCGTGGACTCAAATGTGGAATAGGAAAGTGTTCAGCTCTTAGATCCTAGAGGAGAATGGTGGTTACCTGAGGACAGGAGGATCGGGAGAGGAAAAGATGGGGCGCGGTTGGGCACTGGGATCTGATTACACTGAGGCTGGGGCCCAAAGTTCTGGAGTGCGACTGCAGACTCTAGGTCAGTCATGGGCTCTGCCTTTCCAAAACCTGTAAGAAAGACTGTCAAAAGTTTCACCACAAAGAAAGATGAATGTTTTAAAGACATATATTCAACTCGATTTACCATACAATGTCTATGTGTCCAAAATATCAGGGTACCAAATAACTGTATAGTGTTTAGTTTTGGTGTATTGGTTAAGATAAATTAAAACATAAATAAGAAGTAAGTAGTTTTTAAAACCAACAGCATCCTTTTGCATTTGAAATAACAACTCAAGCACTTAACATCAAAATAAATAAATAAATAATAAATAAATTAAATGACTCTCCTCTGTCCTATATGTAAATAGTAAAACTGTTACCAGGAGACAAGACAATTTCAGATTTTAAATTGATTTGTGTTAGTTACCAAGGACTAGAAATCATATCAATTTCATTTCCTGACATGAGCCTGAGCAAGTGTTTCACCCCAAACATGCGTCTCTCTCTCTCTCTCTCTCTCTCTCTCTGTTTCTCTCTCTCTCTCTGTCTCCACCATGTGGGCAACTCATTTCTGCAGAGGGTTAGCACTTATAGTCTTAGAGCAAAGATCTCAAACTGAAGCAAGTTCTACGGCCCTTAAATATTAGCATTTATTGACCGCTGTGCACCACATTTCAAAGTTCTATTGCCTTTTCTAGTTTTCCCACCTTTGTAGTGGATTCTTTTCTCACAGATTGGGCTCCTTGAGGGCAGGAATCTCTGGTGCCTACTAAGCTTCCCAGGACAGAGTAATACCTAATACAATGTTAATGCAACTTGTATTGGTTTGAAGAGAAATTAATTGAAATAAAATAGAATTTAAGTGAAAATTAAGAGCAGACATCTTCCAATAATTGTGTACTCCATGTTCTCAAGAACTCAAGTGTGGGCTCTGAAGGGAAAGTGTGGCACAGTGAGAGGAGGAGAGGAGGAATGACTCTGTCGCCATACTGTAGCACAGCCAGGGCTGCTTCCTTACCAAATCCTGGGGTTTGCAGTTAGACTGTGGTTCTCACTTCCTGGAAACCAGGTGACTCTCTGAGATGCATGTCTGACCAATAGAATATGAGCCAAGCTGATGACCAGGACAGGTACCTAAAATACATTTCCTGCTTACTCTTTACCTGCCATCTTTGTTCTCCTGAGTGCTATCAAGAGGTGGAGGATCTGTGAGGGGCTGAGAAATTCTCAGAGACAAGGACCTCAGCCTGCTTGGGTGAATCCCTGAGCAGAGACCCAACACAGCAATCTTTGGAGCACCGACACTGAGCTCTTAACCTGAACTAGAACTTTCTTGTGGATTTTAAGCCATTGAGATTTTTAGATTGAATGTTTATTTATTTATGTGTCTACTTGTTACAGGAAACATAAATTTACCCTATCATAAGGATTAAAACCATGCTCTAAACCTGAGGTATTAATTGTCTTCCTTCATGACTCCAGGGTACGTGTCCTGGCGAGGGGTGGGTACACAGCCTTTAAGGACAGCAGGAAAAGAGAAGCCAAACACAAGTCACTTTCTTAGTTAAAGTTCATATGTCTTCTATCACAAAATAATTATGTTACACAAATATTAAAAAATAGATGCCTAACGTTTCATTATTATTTCAAATCTTGGTATTGAGTACCTATCTTTGTAACAGTTTGAAAATTCTCAATCCCTTAATTGGAAATATCCTTATGGAATATTTATTGCCATTATATATATCTGAAACCTGCTCTCAATAAATTAATTTCCACGTGAAATTTAAGTGCATTTCATAATTTGATTTATACTTTCTAATTAAATCTAAGAATTTATGGAGCTAAGAATAAAGTAGAACATAATTACTTTGTAAAAACTCAGACTAAATCTCTTTTAGTATGTACTTTGAACCAAGATATTCAACTGAATATTTGTGCATTGTATTATTAATTAATTTCAAAAGCAAGTCTAATGCAGTCCCTTAAATGTGTACATTAGATGCAAATCTCTCACATAATTTTGTTCTTAGTGAAAAAGTTCATCTTCAGAGTCAAATAATTCTGAAATTAATGTGATCTCAATTTATATATATATATATTTTTTTCATCAAATATCTTTGTTTCCATGTTGATCTCTGGCGACATCTGTCATTCTGCTGGACTTCACAAAGGCCACACAGGTCATCACATACCTGAGTTGCTGCCGATAATGCAAATATCAAGGTGCAACCCCGCAGACCTCCTTCCGCACCCCATTACACAGCAGCGATCCTGACAGCCCTAATGAGAGCACACGGCCAGAGACTTCTCCAGCTTGAATAACTTCAAAGAAACTTCCAGCAAGGCATCTCAGGAGAAGCATTCTTACAGACATCTTGGAATCAGGTTTTGCAAGCCAGAGCATCTGGAACTTTGCAGTCTGTCACTCTGTGGTGGGGAGCTCCGGGACATGTGAGTAAACCGAGTGCAGGACACTGCCCAGGTCAGAATGGCACCATAATCCATTTTTCTAGAGTAACTGAGTTGCTGAAGTGGGCAGCAATGGAGCAGGGACATAAACTTTGGAGAGCTCTCCTGTCTATCTTATTAATCAACCGAGTAGTAGAATAAAATGTTACAAGGTAATTTATTTCTATTGAGAGTTACCCAAGACTAATCTTTGTTTAACTAATAGACTTTACTAATCGAGAAGTTGTACTTTCATAGAAAAAATGAGCAGAAACTAAGTTCCCATTCACTTCCAGGCCCACAAATACAGACACATGCACACAGTCCTTACCTTGCTGACAGCATGATAGAGTCATCACATCTGAGTATCCAATGCCACATTAAATAGTCTATAGTTTACATTACGCTGTGTATGACACGTACACACCCTAACAGTAAATACAGAATAGTTTCACTGCTCTAGAATATCCCCAGTCTTCTACTCACCCATCCTTTTCTTCTTCCACACAGGCCCAATTTTTTTACAGTCTGCACAGTTTTGCCTTTCTCATAGTGTCATAGTTACATTAATGAAGTCAGCATTTATGAATAACCCTGGTGTAATTAAACATGTTCAGGCCTTGGTTTGGGCATAAGCATTCAACCCCTTTGTGTAAATACCAAGGGACATGACTGTGATTAGCTCACATGGGAAGAGTATGTTCAGTCCTACGGGAACTTGCCGAACTACCTTACACAACGGCTGTATTATTCGGTATTGAGACCAGCAGTGAATAACCATTCCTGTTGCTCCTCCATCCTTGCCAGTGTTTGGCATTGCCTGTGTTCCCAGTTTGCCCCATCCAATGTGTGCATGAAGCTATTTTATTCTTTTATTTTGCAGTCTGCTAATGACTTATGATCTTGAACAATGCTTCATATATTTAATTGCTGTGTACTTATTGTTTTTGATAAAATATCTGTTCTCATCTATTAGGTATAATTGTTTTCTTAATGTTGAGATTTAAAGGTTCCTAATACATTTTTAATTCTACTCTTGTACTGGATAAGAATTTCACTAATATTTTCATCCAGTGTTTGGTTTACAGAACATTATTTTTATTTATTTATTTTTTATTTTGTTTTATTTTTTTTGTGGCACTGGGGATTGAACTCACAGCTTCATGCCTGCCAGGCAGGTGCTTAAGTCACTGAACCAAACTCCCAACCCCAGTTTTTTGAGGCAGGGTCGCACTATGTAGCTCAGGCCAGCCTTGCGCTTGTGTCATAGCCCAAACCGGCCTTAAACTCACAACGCTCTGCCTACCTCAGCCTTCTGAGTGCTGGGATTAAAGGCGTGCACCACAACGCATGGCTATAACATGATTTTTAAATATTTAAAAATTTCCTGTTTTCCTTTTTGAGAAAAAATAAAACATGTGCTTAAAAGAAAAATTATGAAGTTAGTAAAATTACAGTAGTTATCAAACTCATATGGTATGTAATTATTAAAAACACTGGGGGTCCTGCATATAGAAAGTATTACATAAATGTCAATAATATTTTATATTGATTCATAAACATGTTTATATCATTTCAAAACTTTTTCCCATAGTATAATTTTCATCAAGCTCAACACAAATAATAAATCTGATAAATTCTTGTGACATAAAGTACTTTTATTTTCATGAAATTAATCTAAAAGCACTTAGAAAATGTCTAGTAACACTGGCTTCAAGCTTTACAAAGAAATTCATCTCAGAGTGCTAATGTAACAAAACTAATGTTTCTCTTAAATGTATTTGGGCAGCTAAGTTCTGTGATTTCATAACAATGGAGCGGAGATCATACTATATTGACACCAAAAGTGCTTATGAACATTGAATCAATACATAGTCTAGATAGAGCCAATTTCACATATTTCATTTGTAAACTGTTTGCAAAGGGTTCTATTTAGTCTTTTATGAAAACACCTTTACTTTAGAAAAAATCAATGATTTTTGTCACCGAAATGTTTATTTTGTGGTTCACAATGACCTCAATTTATTTTTTGAATGCTCATATTAATCCAGATGTTGAGTAGAAAAACACCAAGAAATAAAATTCATTTTGCTGGAGAGCCATGGTTTGCAGATGAAGCAGAGAGATTTATTTCTCCCAATTGCTGCCTGCTCCCTGGCCAAGGGCCTGTCCTGCCACTGCTCCCGGGGTACTGTCACAAGAAACATCTCCGAGTTATAGTGCAGTCCTTTACAAGTTTGAATATTTTCGGTTAATCATCTTTGTATATTTTTGAGATGAAGTATTCTTTCTACCTGGTTTCTAAGTTTCACAGAATAAGCATAATTTTAAAACCATTTAACACATTTTTATCTATCAGGCACTATTCTGGGAGCTGAAAATGTAACCATGAACACAATGGGAAAAGATTTCCTCATTGATTTTCTGCGGGGAGGTCAAAGAAAAAAAATTAAAATTGAAAGCATATGTTATATATGAGAAAGGAGGATGTGAAGAGAAGGAATGATTCAGAGGATAGGAGCAGTGTAGGGGTGTGTATGTGTGTGTGTGTGAAGCAGAAGGACCTATTCTATTTTATATAGACTGGTAAAGGAACTCCTACGATATGATATAATGGAATAGTACCTGAAAGTTGTTGTAGACCGTGTCAAAATCTAGAGGAAGAGCATTCCAGGAATTGGTAAAAGCTCAGAGGTGAGAGTACATCTGCTTTGTAAAACAAAACAAAACAAAAAAAACAAAACAAAACAAACAAACAAAAACAAGACAGGGAAAGTAACCGGAGTACCAGAAATGAGGGTAATAAGATACTTGGTGAAATGGGCAGTGGTCACCCAATGACCTAAGTTCTAGACACTGGCAAGTGTGTGGTGTTTTATCACAGTGAATGGGAACCCATTTGGAGAGCTTGCGGCAGAGCAACAAAAGTTGCTATGTTTTTAATGGACCTCCGGCTGCTGTACCGAGAACTGACTGAAGCAGAGAGAAGCAGACAAAAGCAGATCAGATGTAACACAGATAACTTCGATAAGAGCCGGGGAAGGACCAAGGTGCTGTAACTTATACGGAAGAGAGCATGGGGAGGCAGTTTGCAGGAGGAACTGGGAATTCAGTTTGTGCAGTTTTATTTGAAACGCTCTTTGTAACCCATGGAATATGCACTGCAGTGTGGAGGAAAAGTTTTAGCCAAAGCTGCAGCATCAGGGGAGACACATGGGAGCTGGATGGTGAAATTAAATGAGATTAACAGCAGAAGGGAACACACATAAAAATGGGGTGAAAAAGAGTTAAAATATGATTGAAACTGAGAGACCCCTGTAATTTAAAATTATCATTTCTGTTTAAAGAGGCAACTAAATGGTGGTGTTGTCTTCAAATATTAATTATTATTTATTGTTTTGTGACATTAGACAACACTTTTGAAATATCCCTGAGCCTTTTAGTTCTTTTTCTTTGTAAAACATATAGGTAGGACCAGAGACGCAGCTCTGTGGTAGGATGCTTGTTGACCATGCATGAGGCTTTGGGTTTGAACCTAGCACCACAAAAAATAAATAAAATAAAAATAAATATTAAAAATGGCTCATTTGGCTCAAAATGTACACAAACTGGCTGCTTGGTTCCAAAGAGTTAGATACTCAAAATACTTGTTCCTGCCCTTTGACAAAGGGAAAAACAATTAATTAAATAATGGTAAGTCATCTGAGAAATGTCTTCATATCAATGACAAAAGAGCAAGTAAAGCGATGGCCTGAGAGGAGAGGACACATTTAGATCAGTGGGCGGGGATGGAATGCCCTTCTGAGGGCTCCCACAGGAAACGGTAAGGAACACGCTTCCTGCGGATGCTGTGGCAAATCATCACAGACTTGGTGGCTTAAAGTAGTCTTCAGTTTTACAGTTCTGGAGGTCAGAACTCCAAAAATGAATCCTATAAGACTGAAGTCAAAGTGTTAGCAGGGCTGAGAATAAAAAATAAGATCTTCTTCCTGATTATTTTGTAAGATGTTTCTGGTGTTTTACCATAGCTTTCATCTTCAGTTTCTACAAAGGAACTGCTTTGACTTGTATCATTAGTTTGATAATTTTTATGGTAGGATTCAAGATGGAATCTAATGACAATTTTCTCAATAAAAGTGTATTTTCATTAAAATGAACTGAACTTGTTTTGTCAGGGTATCATAGAAAATATGAGATTGGCTAGAGAGAATTAAACCTGAGAGAAAATGATTATTTTACTTAGAAAGCCTAGTGGATTTCTTTTGTTGTTGCTTGTTTTCATTTTTGTTTTTGTTTTTGGAGGGAGCACCAGGAATCGAACTCAGGACCTCACCCTTGCCAGGTAGGCATTAAGCCACTGATTTATAGCCCTGGCCTGAAATTCTAGTTTTAAAAAACGTAATTTTCCCTTTCTATTATGGAACTTATTCCTCTCTCAGAGCTGAAGAGCTTTACCGTGAGAATTGTCTTACTCTAAGAACATCCTTGTTATATTTGATGGCATGGGCAGCTATTTCAAAGATAACCAAATACATTAGGGCAGCTGTTATTGATTTCCTATTGTCTTGTTTCAAAGCCCTGTATTGCTTTCATTGTTTTGTTTTGATTGATTTTATTATGTCTGATGGTACAGGCAGCTACTTTGAAGATAACAGGAGGCATTATGGTAATCATTGGTGTTTTCCTGTTATCTTGTTCTGCATTGCATTCATTGCATTGTTTTGATTGGTTTTATTCTGCTCTGTGTTGTTTGATTTTATTGTGTCTGATGGTATGGGCAGTTATTCTGAAGATAACAAGAAGCATTATTGTAGCCTTGGTTGATTTCCTTTTATATGGTTTTGAAGTCTTGTATCAAGTCCATCATTTTGCTTTGATTGATTTTATTCTGTTTTATTTTGTTGGGTTTCACTCTCTTCAAAGTATAAGAAAGAATATACTACTTATGGGATCGTTAGGAAAAAGTAGAATGAGGAGTAATAAATATGGTGACACAAGCTATTTTTCAACCTGAGATATGGGGATAGTGAATGCTTTTCTGCATGTTTTATGGATTTGAATATAAACATTGCAAAGACGAAGACAAAGATGAAGATGAAGAAGAAGAAATGGTAGACAATTTCTTTATTTCCTTACATTATGACTGAGGGGTAAGTCATCGTGTCCTCTCATTCTTTTAGAACTTGGATTTCCCTAGGGAAAGAGAGTCCACGTGGCAGGCAGGCTTTGCAGGTCACTGGGACTCTGTGGAGACCTCCCACCTGGGCCGTGCAGCTGCGAGCAGCGGGGATGATACTGGAAGGAAACGATGTGCTTGCGTTCCCATGAAACCTTCCTCACCAAGTCAGAGGTGGGGGTGGCCCAGCTCACTGTGGGAGTCACAGTTGGCTTACCCCTTTCTCAGATTAGAACTGCTAACTTCCAGTTCCAACATTTCATCTGATTCGCTTTTGAGATAAAGCATCAGTCCTTTCATTTTAGAAATTCTTGGTGAATTCTTGGTGAATTTCCTGAAAGAGGAATTCCCAGAACCTCCATTGTGAATTACCCCAAGTTAGATGTAGTATGCAGGATTTCTAAATGTATTGAGATGTGAAAATAATTTTATGATCATCCACTGAGATTGTTAAATCATTGAAAATTCTTTGTCAAATCTTTTATAATACCAAGAAAGTTCACTGTGTGTTATGTATGAAAAAAGTCAGGCATTGGATAAAAAATGAAGAGAACTGGTGACCACTCTCAGAAAACAGCATTCATGGGAGACAGAACCCAGCTGCCGGACTGAAGAGCAGAGTAACGATGACTATGGAAATAAATGAAGGATGCGCTATGAGATAGGACAGCAAGGAGATATAAATGGAGAACGGAAACTGGCAAAGGCCTCTTGATAGAGAAAAATAGACCAGTTAGAATTCCAGTAAGATTAAGTATGTTTTACGGGAAGGAATTGTAAGCTATTGGAAGTTTAAACCCCATAAAGCTGTGAGATGTATGCCTTACTAGAGTTTGAACATTATCTTGAACGAAAAGAAGAAGCAAATGCTTTTTATCCAGGAAGCAACAGCTTCAATTCTTTGCTTGAAGAATGATATCTTGGACATTAATCCCTCCCAGTGCTGGAATGGAACCTCAGACGCCAGTTACAGAGTAATTCAAAGGCACTGAGGCTTTCAAATACCAAGGCGATGGTAGTAGTGGAATGTAGATGAGCTCAGATTCAAAGGTAGGAAACGGTGGAATTGTGACTGCTTGATTATGAGTAAGGAGAGTGGAAAAGAAACTGATGTTTGGGGTTCTAATAATAGGTGCTTCTAATGAATACTGGTGGCATCACATATCACTGATATTAAAACTAATACAAATAATACAGAAAGTGCAGGTTGCACAGTAACACTCTAAATTCTAAAAGTCAAAACATATTTTGAATATAAACTACTAGTTATTTTCTCTTTCCATTTTATAAAGTTTGTTGAAATTTATCTAGCTTAGAACCTGATCATTTTCCTGTTAAGTACGGTAGTAATTGTTGAATTAAGGTGAGTGTAATGCAAATGTCAATCAGCCAACACATGCATGAAGTGAAATGACAAATATCTCTGTCCTCCGTTAAGGGAATTTCTCATGACCAAACATTTTCAATCTAAGAATTCAGGGCGTGAAATAAAGCTGAACCTTCATCACTGATTGGTTACAGTGTGAATCACTGTAGCTTTCCCTCCAACTTCCTACCTTGCCGAAAATACTAGAAGCACCCAGAATTTGTTTCATGCAATCCAAGATCAAACATCTCTTATTATTCTCAAGTTCTTTCATGGAAAGAATTGGCGAAAGTTCAAGCAGACTATACATGTATATTTTTGAAAACCAATTGCTCTTTGGCAATACATACTCTTAAAGTATATTTTTGAGTAACCTTGTCTCAGTTTCATGACCTTGTTATGTATGCAAATGAACTACCTCAGGTACCTACTGAAATATCTATACCATGGTTCTACTTTCTGATTTAATTAGAGTCCTAGGAATCTGTAATTTTAACAAGTTCCTCAATGATTTATTATGCATGTGCTCTCTGTAAAGAGGAGCAATCATTTTAAGTAAAGAACCATATTAGAGTGCTGTAAAACTTCTTTGTTGAGGTTTTAGATTTTAATGTGCAATTTGAGGTCATAGTTTTACAAATGCTTCCATTTATTTTTGTTACATTTTTCAAATTCCCGAGTATTTCCATTGTACGCTTCAGTGACCTGCCTTTCTGCCCCTCTTTCTCATCCTTAAGGTATGGAGCAGTCGAATGCTGAGGCCTGACCTGGATTAACTCAGTACTCTCTCCACTGCCAGGAACATTTCACCACTGAGTGAAATCACTCTGGAGTTTTGAGAAGAGTGTAGCAAACTGGACAAAATACTAGTGAAGAATTAAAGAAATATTTACCCATTATTTTGCTGTAAAATAGCTTTCAAATCTTTTTTTTTTTTTGATAAAAGGAAGGAGGTGAATGCCTTTTTTATTTCAGATCCACCAATGATTTATTTAGGAAATGAATACCAGCAACGTCCACTCCATTCTGATCTTTCTGCGTGGAGAACCATTGTGAATGAAGCCATTTACAGAAGCAGTGATCAATCCTTCCTAATTATTTTAACTGATCCTTCATAGAAATCTTCTCCGTAGTTTAATCATGCTTCCCCAAGAAACTCATGCTACTAAAATGTAAAAGAAGTGAAGTTACCACCTAATCACCTGAGACCTCAAACTTGAGCACTTTTCCTGGCTCTGTGATTTTCTGTACATTTTCTGAACAGGTGCTGGTATTTGCTCTGATTCATCAGACCAGTAGTCAGAAAGGCTCAGCTGATAAATCCCATCGCCTTCCTCCGTCATTAAGAGCGGATGCTGGAATAATGAAACATCTGGCATCCTCCGTTACTGATTAAAGGGATCAACTTGCAGAACTGGCATCCAGCCCCTGGGCATAAAGATCTGAGCATACACATTTTTTTCTTCTTCTTTACTTACGTTTTGCAGAAAGAATTTTGTACCATATATACTGTCTATAAGCCATCTTCTGATATATTGAGTTTTTATAATTCCCCAAATCATCAGTTTGGTATGAAAATTTATCTTTAAACTTTTTAATTGCAACAAATATTCTGGGTGACAAAATATTTTAAGTACATCCCTGCAGCATATAATCATGAAGAATGACATTTGAATATTCCGTACAGAAGATAGTTGAAAATTTTAATGAGTATTGTTTATTACACTGAAAAAAAATGCTGATAAACCTCATTCTTATGGCAGCAAAGTATAATTAGCTTTGACTAAGGGACCATGTTACTAAATTATCTTGAGAAGATGAATTTTATAGTATTATTTTTCCAATGTTTGTTTCCATAAAATCTGATTCAGGGACTCTCTGTATGGCTTTTCAGCAGGAAGATTATTATTTCCCTTATCTCTATCATTGCTTATACATTTTGGCACCCACTATGTAAGCTAGCGGTATTCAGCTAGGAGATGCAGGGTTTTGTGTTTATTCAAGCAAAATCCTGGAAACAACAAACTGAATAATTCAAAAATTTAGAAATAATTGAAAAATAATAATGTTAATAGCTCATTTTTAAGAAGCTACTTGGTGTGACAATTTCATTCAGTTTGGCATTATTAATATATTCTTGTCATCCTCAAGAAATTAAAAATATTAAGTGATTTTCACAAGTCATAGATAATAAGAAACAGACTAAAGTGGATACTCAGATACATTTTAAAACTCAAGTTCTTAATTACTCATTAAATTGCCTCCAGTGTAACTTTCCCATTAATTAATCATAGCCTATCTTCTGAAACAATGCCCACATTTGAATGCAACTTCAAGTTTTGGTAATCTTGGCTGGGGCAGGGTTGAGTACTTTGCATGAATTTATTCAAGAACCCAGAATTCTTCTGTACAATGTCACTGCCACCGTTAATGTGAGGCTTCCAAGTTTGCTATGGAAGAGGAAATATGCAAAATATCTGTGGGAACACTTTATTGCCAAGGCTAGTGCTCATATATAATTTCATGCCCACATAGCACTTCCTGAATTTTTGTGATACATTTTCTAAATTTATGGTTTTAGGAATATAGTTCAGTTCTATGAACCAGAGAAAAATGAAATCAATTTCTCAAGCACACTACTTACTGCCACCACTCTGCTGAAATATTTAGAGATAACTCAAAATTTATCTATTTTCATTAAGTTTACTTTCATACCAGATAGTACAATGAGAATTACATAATTCACTTCAAATTGTCTAGTATAGTACGTATTATTAATTTCAATTAATCTTAATATTTTAATAAATTTTATACAGTTCAGATTCTTATGAATTTCATAATGTATAGAATTTGAATCACATCTGTTTAATACCAGTGCAGTCACTTTTAAAAATAGAAAAAACAAGTAAATAATAAATTCACAAGTATTTCTTGTGATGAAATGGAAAATAATCATGCCAAATGATCAGGACAACTCACTACACTTAACTGTTATATAATCTTTAGAATAAATAAGAGTCAATACTATGCTGTTTTTATTCAGAAAATATAATGTCTTTATTCAGAAAAGACTTTGATATTCAGAATTACTTCAAAGCAGAACAGCCCTTTTACCTTGCTTGGCATTGTTGAAATTGCAAAGTTTTTTCCAGACCAATCCACAAATTTTACCTCACATGTTCTAGTTGTAAAGAAACAAATTGGGGAAAATGAAGAGACACAAAAGCAAAAAGCAACATAATTTTATTACAAATTCTTAAAAGATCTATGTGTTCAAGTTTAGGCAACACAATTTAATTCCATATTCTTCAAAGATCTATGTGTGGAAACTTAGAATTAACTATTCGGTTAAAAAATAGTTAAAAATTATGAAACTGTAACCATACAACCAGTTTTTCCATACTTTTTGCAGAATAAACAGTAGAGAAAAATATATTACATGTTTAAAGCAGTAGTAACATTGTAATGTACAAAGAAATTCATCACTTAGCAAAATGTAAGCTTGCCTGTAGCAAAAAGTTTAGACTATAATAATAGGATCTGTAAAAGTAACTTGAAAAAGAATTAAGTGTAAGTGAATAGATTCACACACTGGAGTGTGTGAGAAATACTGTTTGAGAAATGTGCACAACTAGTGTGCCCCTGACATTGTAGAAAGAGCAAAGTTATACAAAGAGAAAATAGATGAGACACCTGCTCCAGAAGCATTTACAATGGTCTGAAGGGCATGGGCTGCTCAAGAGATACATTCCATACTGTTAGGGTTTTCACCTGAGTGTCATCACCAGCTGCAGCTTCATGAACCTGGCCTTTACTGTCCCCATTTCCACAAGCGTTCTGGTCTGAGCTTTCAGCAGAATGCCCCATCAATCTCTGCTTACAGCGCTCTAAGTCTTTGATAGCCAGCATCTCCAAGATTTTCCAAACTCTTCTTACGGAGGCTTTCAAAGGCTTCTGAGCCCCATGGTCAGGTATAGTCACAGTGGCAATTCCCCTTCTCCAGTACCAGATTTTCGTATCAGTCACTTTCCTATTGCTTGCACAAGGCCCCGACACCTTTAACTTAAACAATTAGAGGTTTGTTTTGGTTCAGAATTTCAGAATGGTTCATTCCGTGGTTGGCTCATTCCAATGCAGAAATATTATGGTGGTTGGGCATGACAGGAAAAACTACAAAATCCACTGGAATCAGAAAATAGAGAGGGAAAGGAGAAGCTAGAGACAAGCATATAGCATTCCAGGCCAAATCCCATGTGACACACCTTTTCTGGACAGGCCCTAATTCCTAAATCCATATTCAGCTATTAATATAGTCATGGGAAAGTCAGAGACCACTATCAGGACAAAGAACACACAGTCTTCTGGTCCCTAATGCCACTAATCATCAAAAACATCATCTGTGCTTTCTCATAAGGCTATCAGTGACTTAAGAGTGATTTTGCTAAAAAAACAAAACAAAACAAAACATTACTCTTCTCTTGGGCCTTCCTATAAATGCCTGATAGGTAACAAAAAACAGAACCATGCTTGACCTTCTTGTTATAAAAGTCAGAGGCAAATGCTTCTCAGCTCTGCAGATAGACATGCTACTCATTTAGGGAGGACCTATTTAATAGTTGGTAAAGCAAGATGTGCTAGTCCTTAACATATCTAGTCAGTTTCATTGCTCTTCAAAACTGAGGATAACAGAATAAGAAATTTACAGAGATATTCAGCTATGCCCAGGTTCTCTTTACCCTAAATTTATGGTCACCTTGGATTCCAGCAGTCTCATATGACTGAGATTACCATGCAAGGCATTATAATTCCTCCCATGGAAACCAAATCGTCTCTCGAAACATCTGGGTTCAACATATGAATGCAGGACTGAGTTAATACCTGACCAGTCCCTGGCTTACCTCAGCGAGTCCTTAAAAACTGCCCTCCTGCCTTTGTTGTTAGGCTTAAAAACTGCTCCCTTCATCCACAAGTGCCCCCCTGAAGCTGATCAAACTAGTTTGTAAAAAGAAAATAAAAGTATCTTATAAAATGGCAAAATGGATTGAGAATGAGTAGGCAATTTAAAAGTAGTCAAATTCACATCCAATGAACATATTTTCAAAAAGACAATCTGACTAATATTTAAGTAAATAAGAAGTGAAAAATACAGCACTAAGAGCAACTACTGCTCATTTCATAAAAAGTAATAGCCAGAAATATAAGGAAAATGTAACCTCATACACTGTTAATAGAAAAATAAATTGTTATAAGCTTTTAATAATTGAAACCAGCACTATATTAATATTAACCCCTTAGCTTTGAAATTTCAATAGACTCTTAGGATAGGTGTAGAGAAACTTTGTACTGTCATTAAAGTGGGAACAAAATTAATGCTCCCATTCACGTAGAATTATTTGTGTTTGTCTCCACATGGACACAGCACTACAGAGATAACTGAAAAATTCATCACCATAATATTGGGGGAGAGAATATAATTTTTGTAGTGTTTGAAATTTTGTAATTAATTTATATTACTGACATAGAAATCAAAGCTGATTTACTCTGAGAAAGCATCACATTAATTCTTTACACATAATTGTAAACGACTAGGACAGTTGCTCCACATATCAGGAAGAAGAAATCAGTTCAAGATCAAAGAGTCAGTATAATCTTCTAGAAATCCTAAATTGAGGCAGAATACTAGCATTCATGCTCTAAATGCTAAGTTGCTCTTTGAATAGGATATAAAATTTAAACACTATAGCTTGGAATAAGCAATTACAAATTAATTTACGTATATGATAGAAATGCCTCTAATTTCTGATTGTGTTTTCAATCATTCTCATCAAGTTATTTTCATGCATTTACAAAATGACTCATCAGAAATCATTGTTTAAAATTAACCAAGTTGGATCAAACCTTAGTAGAGTTCTAGCACTCACTAGGGCAGCAGCACGTGGGAGGTGCAGAGAACCGTCCTGATAAAACGAGTTGTATTTAGAAGTGTCCCCCTCCAGAGTTTATAAGTTGAAACATAAATATCTTAAGGCAACAGCAGGGGAAACTAAATTTCTTGGGCTCCTCTGCCATCGTGAAGCTGTCTGGTAAATGAGATCTGCGGTAGCACTGACATCTGTTTCATTATATTCTGTTAAATGGTCAGATGTTCTCATCATTCATTCTTTATGTTTGTGTCAGGCAGAGGAACCGTACTCAGTATTAATGTACAGAGAGTTATTTTTCAAATAGGCTGTTGCCTCGACATCTATGTGATAGTTTAATGAGAAAACAGCAGTAGTCTTTGTTCTACAGTGAAATCCTAATAAGACAAATGTATTTCTGCATGTTCTTAGGAAATTATATCTGAAGGAGAACTTTAAATTTATGAAAACTAGAACATCATGTGGCATCTTTTATCAAAACTAAAATCTTCTTTTGCATCTACATCTCTGATAGGTACTTAAAGCTTTTGATGTTTTCAATTGTTTCCATCAAAATGTTTGTAAAAGCAAATATTTTTAGATGTGTACTACAGGTCTATATCAGCTACCTTTGTTTCATCCCACATCAGTGTTTGGTTATCAGTTCCTAGCATGATGACATCACCATAAATATACTCTTATCTGTAAGCATCAAAGTGCTACTCAGTTCCTGAGACTTACCATCGCTTACCTGAGGCAAGTAGGAAGAATCTTACATTAATGGTGCAGGTATATTGTCTTTATGATTTTCCAACAACATCAGGAACATTCAGAGGTATTTCAATAGTATGAGAGCACAATCAGACTTTGCCCACTCTTTTTTTTTTTTTTTTTTTTTTTTTTTTTTTTTTTTTTTTTTTTTTTTTTTTTTTTTTTTTTTTTTGCGGTATCAGGGATCGAACTCATAACCTTGCACCTGCCCGGGCAGGTGCTTAGGCCACTGAGCCAAACTCCCAGCCCTAGCTTTTTGAGACAGGGTTGCACTATGTAGCTCAGGCGGGCCTTGCACTGTCATTGTAACCCAAGCTGGCCTTGAACTCACAATGCTCCTCCTACCTCAGCCTCCCGAGTGCTGGGATTAAAGGTGTGCGCCACCACGCCCGGCTACTTTGCCCACTCTTAACAGCACTTTAATTCAGCAGGTTGGCCCAGATGGATAATTTTGCTTTCGAAATAATGGCCCTGGACCAGGCACATGTTGTTGAGGAGACTGACAACTGCTTCAAACTGACTATCACAGACTAGCAGATGCAGTCAGGTGATAGGGACTGGGAAGTAAGATGAATTAGTGTGAACCAGAAATCCCCATTCCACTGGAAACAATCCTTTGAAAATTCCGTCATCTACAAATACGACAGGAGGACGATCACTCTATGCACTAAAGTAAAGCATGTTTTACAAAAGCAGACAAAATACTGCATAAAGTTTGGAAACCTTGAGAAGTGTCCATTTGAAACTCACTCCTTTTACATTTTCTTACTTTTTTCCCACTTTGTTCTTGCTGCATTCCCCAAGTTGAATGTTCTGATTGGTACTTTCATGGTTGGGAGCTTTTATAGCCTTGATCTAATGCCTTCCAAAATTTACCTAAGACCTTTATAATATAATCCTTTCAACTCTAAGCATCGTGCCATATGTCTGAGATATCTCCTCTCATTTTGTCTGTGCTCTACTAGCTCTTGTTCCTGAGTTAGACAAGAAAAAAGAACACAGGAAAAAATTACACATTCTGATTCATGTCCAAGTTGAATTAATTCCTTTCTCTCCTGTTGGACGTTGTTGTTATCAGAATTTTAGGAAGGATCATAATATGCTCCATCTCCACTGTCTACTGCTGCTTAACTAAGGGCTGATATGGTTTAAACATTTCACATAAAAGATCATGCATGCAACATTAAAAAAATTTTATCATTGTAGAACATTTGAGTCTTTCATCTAAAATGAAGACAGACACGTCAAATGCAAAACTCCATTTAATTCAGGTTAGTTCTGTACTAAAGCATTGGTATACTGTTATGATTAATTTGAGACAAAATTGTGAGAAAGGAATGACATTACGGTTCAGCACTACTCGCCTAAAGACTGCAACACCCGTGGTGGCACCTTCTCCTCAGGAGTTGTTGCCAGCATGCTTTGTATTTGTGTAGACATTGCCAGGATTGTTACATTTCTGCAGTGAATAACAGCTTATCAAAATTCTCATTTCCACATTGAAAGTAATCTTTTCCACATCACAGTACCTCAGAGACATAGGCAGACGTTCAAAGGTGTAAATTAATGTGATTCATTCGTCAATAATTCTCCAAAAGCCAAGCACAGTACCTGAAATATGAGGCATTCCATAATTTTTTTTAAATAGTGAAAACATGAATATTTCTGTGCCCTTTTCTTTATCACCAAAGGGAAATGTTTTTGAGGACAGCTGGGCAACATAGCAGTA